>JAGDQP010004332.1:64725-86030 GCA_022664845.1 Lepisma saccharinum
GAATCATTGACTCCGTACAGACAGAAGCTTCTCAGGTCTGCTAAAGAACGATTTGGCAGCCGATCTGCATATAGTCAAGATGGTAGAGTTATATTGTGGCACAATAACCGCCGCATTACTGTGACGTCAGAAGAAGATCTCCGCAGCATCACCTGAATCACGGACCAGTGCGTGAGCTTAACAGTGTTCTTGTGCGTGATAGTGCTATATTATGTTGGGCTTCTTTGTGTTCTTTTTAAGAAGTGTGTTTGTTCTGTATCGTGTGTGTTTTCCCTTAAGATTATATGTTAGTGTTGTGTTGTGTGTGTGGAGATATGTATATTATATGATCGACGACATTATATATGGTGACAGCATAAGAATTTTTATCTTTGGATGCAAGAGTGGCAACAAACAGCCATCAGTTATTTACTACGTAACACAATGTTACATTGATTGTCATATGTTATGCGCTTGCACTTATGTTACTATTTATTCAATCTATCTCGTGTGTGTGTGTGTGTGTGTGTGTATGTGTGTGCGCGCGTTTTTTGCCAGTATCTCTATTTGAAATTTGTGCAATCACTAGTAAGTAAGAACACAAGATGTATCTACTGTACCAGTGCGAAAGAAATATGGAGCCTGCATGAGCATAATTTTCTCTGTCTACTACACAGGTATAGTAAATACGCTATTACAAAAATAAGGTTTCATAATAGGCTAAACATAGTTGCTTGTTTCTCTAAGGTGGTAATCATGGCAGTCGTAAAAAAGAAACTTGCAAGATCCGTTAACTTTTCCCTCCTCCCTCTAGCACCTCTAAACAATCCCCTACTGGTTGCCTGCCACCTACCATCTCTCTCTCTCCCTGTGCTCTCTCCCCCTCATAACCACTGCATTCTTGTACAGTGTGCGGCCTTCATCAATAGTGTCCAAATATCCTGTCTACTCGAACTTAGCACAGACCTGTTGTGGGAGGACGAGAAGTTGTTTCCTTCTTTGTGTATGAATGTAAAGAATCTTTTACCACCCTCGGTGTCTGGTGTTGCTTTATCCCTCTCCTCCCCCACTGACAATGGGTTCAATCTCCTCTCAATTTCTTTTTTCTTTCCTGTTTTCTGACGAATATGTTAGACTCTATTGACGCAAATATTTCTGTTGTATTTACGAAATTTTGTAATATATTCTCTGCATTCGAGGAGATAGAGGTAGAGGGACCAAAGATTTCTCGCCATTTAGAGACTGTTACTTTGTTGCAAAGTGAATTTAATGAAATTTCCAGACACAGCTTTAATGGGATACACATAAATGCTCAAAGCTTACTAAAACATATTGTGGGATTTGAAATCCTTTTTAATTCAATTGATAATATACATGCAGTAGCAGTTAGCGAAACTTGAACGAAGCCTAGTATTAAAAATGATCTTTTACGTTTGCATAATTTTAAATTTTATCGCAATGACCGGGTTTCAAAGGGAGCGGGTGGGGTAGGAATTTATCTACGTAATGATTTAAATGCAAAAATTCTAGCTCAATCACCCAGTGCATATCAATTTCGTACCGAATATATCATCTTGGAAATTAAAGTGGAGAATAAGAAAATCCTACTGGCAGCAGCATATCGACCACCACGAGCTGATTTCAGGAATTTTGAAGAAGAAATAAGTAAACTTCTCCCATTCTACGAGCATTGCCTCATTCTCGGGGATCTAAATTTCGATCTTTTCTCCTCCAAAGCAGAAGTGTCAAAATTCAAGGATACTATAACATCATTAAATCTTTCTGCTTGCCCTCTTCAGCCTACTTACCATGCAGCCACACGTGACAGTCTTCTCGATCTAATTCTTACTACAAACATGGGCAGAGTTCTTAAATTTGGCCAGTTTGCGGTTCCTGGGATTTCCAGACACGATCTTATATTCGTAAAATATTCGATAAAATTACCCAAGTTTAAACCGAAAATTATATCGTATAGAGAACTGAACAAGATTGATAATGATGCTCTGTTGGCGGATGCTGCCTCCTTACCATGGCATTTAACAAATTTGTTCCCGTCAGTCGATGATCAACTTTCCTATCTTAACTCGCAAATTCTTCAGCTTTATAGCGTTCATGCTCCCATAAAAAGAAAACGTGTCTCTCGCCCTCCTACCCCGTGGATTACAGATGAACTACTGAACTTAATGGCTAGTCGCGATGGAGCTTATAGAAAATATCGAAGAGATCTTAAAATCAACCCCTCTACTACCCAGGTAAGTTTTGAAACTTATAGAGTGCTTCGAAACCGCTGCACCCAAGCCGTACTCAAAACTAAGCTAAAATTTGCATATGACATCATCAACAGAGAAAATCAGAATCAAATGTGGCATAAATTAAAAGTTTTAGGTATCAGAGGTAAAAAACATTCTGTAGATGATACAGTTATGCACATTGCACCTGACTCACTAAATGAGTGTTTTTGTGACACATATCCACAATCACGCAGAGTAACTGGCTGCCTAACAAAAAATTAATGTGCCCCAAAAAAACCACACTTCTTTCTCTATGATATGCGTGAGTCCGCAGACAGTTGAAAAAGCAATCAACAGAATAAAATCCAAAGCGACAGGGGCAGATGAAATCTCTCTAGAATTAATTAAAAAAATATTGCCATTTGTACTTGTTCCCATTACCAACTTATTTAACCTGTCGATTACCACCAGCACTTTTCCTACCTTATGGAAAATTGCAAGAGTTCTTCCCCTCCCTAAGACAAAAGTTATCACCAGTGCCGACGACCCCCGACCTATTAGCATTTTACCGTCTCTTTTCAAAGCCCTAGAAAATGTCGTAAGTGATCAAATTCATTCTTACTTACAAACACATAGCCTTCTTGACCCCTTTCAATCAGGTTTCCAGAAAGGTCGTAGTACCGCCACTGCTTTAGCTCATATCACAGATGACATTCGTTATGCTCTTGACAATAGAAACATAACAATTCTTACACTTCTTGATTTCAGTAAAGCTTTTCAATCTATAAATCACAACATTCTGATACGCAAATTATCGACGTTTTACAACTTTTCAGACTCTTCTGTAAATTGGATTCAAAGTTATTTAACTGGCCGCTCGCAGTATGTATCTGTTTCTGGTATTGACTCCTCTTTGAGAACTCTTCATCATGGAGTACCTCAAGGTAGTGTACTCGGTCCTCTTCTCTTCTGCTTGTACATCAATGATTTGCCATCTGTATTACAGCATTGTAAATACCATCTTTATGCCGACGACTTTCAAGTATATATAACTTGTTCTCCAAGTGAGCTACCCACATATATTGATAAATTGAATGAGGACTTACGAAGAATTGTTCAGTGGTCAAATGATAACGGTCTGAAATTGAATCAATCTAATTCTCAATGTCTACGTATAGCTTCTAAAGCAATTCTTTCATCTCTTAACTCTTCTTCCTCTCCCAACGTCTTTCTAGATGGAATAATAATTCCTTCCTCGCACACCGTAAAAAATTTAGGTCTTATTTGTAATGAACATCTAACTTAGACGGAATACGTTAGTACTGTCTCTAAAAAGGCCTTTGCAACTTTACATTCTTTGAGCAGACTTAAAAATTTTCTTCCCATCTCCCTTAAGAAAATGCTTGTTCAGGCCTTAGTAATGCCTCATGTGGATTATTGCAACGTAGTGCTTGCCAACCTGGATGATGTACACACGTACCGGCTACAGCGCATTCAAAATGCTTCAGTGCTTTTTATATTTAATCTTAAACATTATGATCATCTAACATCTTATTTCAATAGGCTGCAATGGTTAAAAGTCTCACAACGACTGGAGTGGCATTCTTTAGTGCTTCTATTTAAAATTCTACGCGATCGGCAACCTTCCTATCTTTTGCAACGTTTTAAGTTCCTAAGCGATCATCACAACCGTGACACTAGGTCTCGCGCAAACCTATTACTTTCTATTCCTCACCATAACCCATCCTTTTATTCGAAGTCCTATACAGTTTCTGTATCCCGTAAGTGGAACGGACTGCCAATTTTCATCAGAGACTCAACTTCATTAACAAGTTTTAAATCTATGCTTTACAGCTACCTCTTAGAGCAACACAACTAAGATATGTTTGAATAGTATTCTCTCAAATCATCAATTTATATCAAATAAATACTAGTATCTCTTTAGCTGTCAATGTAAATTTAATTGTAAGTCGATAATGTTAGTTTATATAAATTCTCATGGTGCTCATGGCATTACATTTATACCTACATTTTTCGTGTATGTGTGTGTGTGTGTATGTGGTTAGTGAACTTTAGATTATCTAAGATCTGTAGTGTAGATAAGTTTTTGTTTTGTTTCCTCTCTTTTAGTTTTTGCTTTATTTTGTTTACATTTATGAATTTCGTTGTATTATAAATCTCTTCCATCTTAGTGTTTACCGAAACTGTTAATTACTCTCTTTGTATTCATGGTTCAGTGGTAGAAAAGGCCGTAAGGGCCTTAACTTCGCCATGTAAAACAAGACGTAAATAAATAAATAAGTAAATTGTATCGTTATAGTATACGAGGAAATCCTCTATCGTGGCTTGAATCTTATTTACTGAACAGAACACAGATAGTAGAAATTAGTCACATTGACGAAAGAACGGGTTTAATTGTGAAAACTGTTTCCTCTCCGACACAATTGAAAGTTGGTGTTCCACAAGGTTCTGTACTCGGACCGCTAATGTTTTTAATATACATCAACGATCATCCACAACATGTCACACAAGGTAATACAATTCTTTATGCGGATGACACAAATGTACTTATCAAGACTGACATGATAAATCTCCAACAACAGATAGACACAACGGTAACTCAATTGGAAACTTGGTTTGAAAATAATAAACTAAAATTAAACAGTGAAAAGACGAAATGCATAAATTTCCATAATAAACAACAAAAGATCAGCTGTACACAAAAATTATGTTTAAGGAATAAAGAAATTGCATGTTCTAAATCTACAAAATTCCTCGGTGTGACAATAGACGAAGAATTAAACTGGAAGGAGCATGTGGTACATTATGCAGTAAACTCTCTTCAGCCATCTTTATAATTAGATCTTTGGTACCTATTGTAAATAAGAATACTATATTAACCGTCTATCGCGCAATATTTGAATCTCAATTAAGATATGGAGTGGCGTTTTGGGGCTACTCTCCAAATAGGCAGAAACCATTTCTATGTCAGAAGCAAGCATTAAGAGCAATAACCGGTAAATCTAGAAGAACATCATGTAAAAGACTATTTCGCAAATTAAATATATTAACTCTTCCTTCACTATACGTATATGAAGTCCTTCTCATGACGTATAATAACATAGAACATTTAAACAAGAACTGTGGTAAACACAATCATTATACCAGACATAATCAAGATTTGTCCCTGCCGGATCACAAAACAGCCAAGTATTCGAAATCACAATATTATATGGGCATTAAATTATTTAATAAGTTGCCGGTAAATATTAAACATGCAAATTACAGAAACAGTTTTAAAACTAAGTTAAAAAAATTACTTGTGGAACAATGCTTATACAGTGTGGAAGAGTTTTTTAGAAACAACAATAAGCTAAAGAGGAAGTGAGTGCTACCTAGTATAATATTGATTTATATTCTTTGAAAATGTATCTTGTTTTATATATTATTCTATATTCACTGTTGTACTATAAAGAAAGCAATTGTAGCTTTATAATAGCTTTGTGGTATTTTCTGTAAATGTGTTATTTCTATCTTGTATTTCGTGTGTATGTATTGTCAACCGATCATGTACATATGTGTGTGTGAAGATATGTATGTATGTGTGTGTATGTACTATATATGTTACTGAACTGACATGTTCTATACCAGTTTGCAATTTGCATGTACTTGGTCAAATGAACGCAAATCAATCAATCAAACAAAAACTAAAGATGCGCTTGGCTAATCTGGTACATAAGGAAATGTTTACCAAAACATTACCTGAAATCTGGACAATCGAATTATATTAGGGAAGCAATACGACCTATAAAATAATAACTAAAAATTACAAATTTGGTAACTTTTTCCATTAATATCAATAAAAACTATTTTTTCCCTCCTGAAGGAAACATGATTTCTAGATGCAAAGTAACCCCAAAATGGAGACCATTTCAACATTTTCCTTAAAAATATTTTTCTCTATTTCTTTCATAATTGTAAAAAACATAGCGCAAACGCGCAGAGTTTATAAACAAAAACACAAGCTCCATGTAGCTGACACATTTTTGCATATACAATTTTGAATTAAAATGAAGAACCGAAAATTTGTACCCTTTGTGCAATTTCGATTAAATTTACATAGCAGTTATTTAATCTAAACAAATTCATATTTGTAAATCAGTTCGCATCTCAGATTACGTTTAATATTTTTTTCGAAATCAAAAATATCGTTTATGACTTGAGTCGATATTAATAACGCAATTTCACATAAAATAGGACACATGTGGCATAAAAATAGACACTTTAAAAAAGTGTGATACACCGTCAAATTAAAACACACAAAGATTTTATACAAAAATCTTACATTTCATTTTTACATATACAGCGTTTTTAAAAGAAAGTGGAAACGAAAAAGATTCCGAATGACACGTCTCTCAGTGAACCTTAATATACTTCTAACAACTGAGAACACATACCCAACTTTAGAAATTGTCTTTTTGCCAAAATTTGCTGAACAACAGTAACTTTTTATTTAAACAATTTATTGCATAAAAATGTTCTGGAAATTGTACGTAAATATTCCATACGAGACGACGAAATGATCTATTGTATTACCTTTGAAATGCAATGACAAGCACATTCAAGCTTCAGAAAAGCAAAATAATAAACAGATAATACAAACCTTGAGGAATGTTTTCTTGTACATGAAAAAGTACTTCAGTTTTGTTATCAGGAAGTGGTTTACATCCATCTAAGACCACACTAATACTCGTATTAGTACACGTATTAGGAGTCGACTTTGGAAAAATGGAACTTAAACAGATGATTATCTGCTGCTGTTCATTTCTGCAACATAAAAAATGACGATTTTTAAAGAACGCTTGCTTCAAATTTTGATGCTTTTGACACTTGGTAGTAGACATTATGAGGATCGAATGAAAAGCCTCCATGTTAAAATGCATCAACAGATTGCATGACTGACATGTTACAATCACTCACTTGTTGCCTGACATTTCCTCTTTTGTCTCAGTTTGCAAGAAGCAATTGCACGAAAACATTATTTAGCTATAGCTCATGTAGTGCACATTCGTCGGTGCAACTTAAGCAAAATCCTATGATCAATTTCTCCAGTTGAAATTCACTGACGTATGCAGAACGTGATTTCGGAGCCGCCGGTTTGAAACCAGATAAAGCTTGCAAAGGGTTATAAGGAAATAGTTGCAAGCAATCGATGGTCAGTTCTTCTGCGACTACTTTGAAAATCTTACCCATCGTTGGGAGAAATGTGTGGAAGGGAATCAATGGACTATGCAAGGAAATCAATATACCAAATAAAACAGTAAGCTTTAAGAAAGGGTTTGTTTTTCATTCAATCCTCCTACTTAAAAAAAAAATAGTATTTTTATGAAAAGTTGGATATAGGAATGAAACACAATACGAACAAAAGGAAAGCGGTATTCGTATCTCATTATGTCAATATGAAGCTTATCGACCACTCATCCTACAACATCTCGCACTGGATCTTCCACATTTAGGACTATTTGGACTATCTGCTCTTAGTTTCCTTCATAACAGTAGAAGTCAATAAACTCATAAGGTGTATTCTCTTAACAACCTTTTACACTTAACGGAATATTTTCGTAAATTTTGTACATTAACATCCAATTCAAATATGAACAATATAATGAACATTTAGAAACCTTAACAAAATATTAACGATCTCAGTAATCAACCTGTAATATCAACGTCGTCTTCCACATTGGAAATTACTGATTCAGTATCCGACACACGAAACAAAGCTCACACAACAATGCAGATACACTATGTACTTATTTATAATTGTGCTTTTTACGTCATCTACTGAAATGGAAATCTCGAGTCGCAAACGTAGGCATTACGATGAAACAAAATACGATACAAATTTGGGATATCAAGATTTTCTGTGTCACTCTAATCAATGACATAGAAATAGAACATGATGTAGGAGTAAATTGAGAAAGTCTCCGAAAGAAGGGAACAATTTTGGAAATCCTTTTAAGTTAGCCGATATGGTCAAAAGAACATTTCCACGGGACGTCAATATTCCAACAACACAACTCAGAACAGATCTATTTGTAACGTAACGTACAGATCAGTGCATTATCAGCACGACTGTGAAAAAATTACTGTCACCTTAAACGTTTAGTTACTTGTGTTTACGGGGGAATGCTAAATTGTAAATGGGAGAATATTTTTGTTTTGTTCTAATCAGTCACGTTCAACACAAGAAAGTCTGAAAATGGAAGTAAACTTTTCTTCATGATCATGTTTATAAACTACACTTCATAAGGAAAACTAACTTTATTTTTACTGAATGCTCTCAGTAAGTGTGACTTCTAAAATTTAATTAAAACAGGCTGACAAAAGCTATACACTTAGCTTTATTGCAAAAAAGCAAGCGTTACAGTTCTAATGTTCTAACATCTTCCTCAGATGAAACATTAATCAAGAGTGTTGACTAGTGCTTCGTCTGAGGAAGATGTTACTGTAACGCTTGCTCTGTCTTTTTACAATAAAGCTAAATGTATAGCCTTGTCAGGCTGCTTTAATTAAATTAAGTATGGATACAAGGTGGGGGGGACTCCACAGTCCAGTGGTTAGAGCGTTGGACTCATGTCCGCGTGGTCCCGGGTTCAATTCCCGGATGGAGTCCCACTTTTCGGCGTCCACTCAGCGTCGTGAGGCAAACTAGGGAGTCGCGTGAATAAAGACGTGACGGCCACACTCGGTCTAGAAAGCCCCTGACATGCCTGTTCGTGGTTAGGTGCGCGCAGTGCTGGCCACAGAGCCGTCACTAAGGTGGACGCAGTTCCACCAAAAGCGGACAGATGGCATTAGGACAGGTTCAGGGCCTATCGGCCTATTATGCCAGTGATTATTATTATGGATACAAGGTATCAATATAATTATATCCAAATTGGATTTCTAAAGGAAGGCCACATAAGATATAACATCAAATATCTGTACACATTGCTTTTTCGATAAAGAAAAATTATGATTAGGCCAACAAAAACGAAAAATTAATAGTTTGAATCAAGTATTTGTTATTTAATAATATATGAACATTTATAAAAAGATCTGACAAATGCACAATTTTAAATTTAGCTGCTCAAAACTATGTGTAGCCTTTTTTCAATGATAAACAGGACGTATGCAAGATAACGTCAGTTCAAGATAGGAAATCCATGTACGATTGCCACCGGATATGGAAAGTTCTTGAGACCTTGGTTAAGTTAGGTGGAAAGAAAGTAATAGACAGGAGCATGGAACATCAACCCGAAACACGTCTCTCAGTTTACTCTTAGAGTTATAGACCAACGTGGAAGATTGGCGGGACTTGTGCATCAACGGAATCTGATAGTCACATGGTGAAGTCTGCTGACTTGTCTTTACCACACTGTTTGGGCTGCGTATTTTGTTTCTCCGTGGAGTGAATCTTACATGATGGCCGAGTGAAGTTAATGAAAATCAACCAACCCAGGTTTGGTAGAGCGGACTACAAATGTATACGTGTTTTGAATTTTCTTGTTACCGTAGCGCTACCTTATGAGCTCCTGTGTAGCCATGTGGTTACCGCGCTCACCTTCTGTGCAAGGGGTCCCGGGTTCGATTTGCGGTGGGACCTCTTTTTCATAGTAACGTTTCGATTGCCCATACCCGGATTACTGTTGTGGGTTGGTGTCAGGAAGGGCATCCGGCCGTAAAATATCTGTCAAAACCACAACTTGTGGAATACGCTGACCCCATCTCTTACACATGGGAAAACCAGAGGAGACAAACACACCGTTGCACTTTATTATATTAAGAAAAAAAGAAAGAGAGTGAGTGAGTGTATATGTGTGTGTGTGTGTGTGAGAGAGAGAGAGAGAGTGTGTGTGTGTGTGTGTTTGTTTGTTTTCTAAGAGCTGTGAGTCTAACACTTCTGGGAAGCTTGCGTAAAAATTGGGAGTGTTTTCTATGTTTATCTTTAGTCGTCATGCTTTGCCTTTATTTTCTTAAGACGAACCGAAAGAATATTACATCATTGTTACATGTTACTTTTTAGTGTGTTTATCTGATACATGTAAACTTAACAGATTATGTGTGTTTTGAACCGGTTTGAAACAGCAGCTATAGCGTAAAGTAAGTTTATGCCGTAATTCGACCCCTTTACAAGAGCCGGCGAAAGCAAAATTTCTTCACTGCATTTTTTAAACAATCTAGCTAGATTTTAAAATTGTTCACAAAATTTTTAAAGAATTTTGTCTAACCTTACTTACCTTAATGCAGATTCCACCTTATTAAACGTTAGAACAACAAGTCCTTCTGAATCGTCAACTAAAGGAATGGAATTGTATCCAATTGCCTTAAAAACACAGAACGGGTTGTCTTTTTTGTACTCCACTGCTGGAATGTTATGAGCATAATAACCTGCACAGAAAGAAAACACAAATTCTGTTAGAATTTGTTACGGTATCAAGAAGTCTAAGTGAACATAAATCATACATTTTATATAGGAAACAGTCACTAAAATTATATGGCGTCTGTCGAGGTCAGGACACTCAACAGATGGTATAAGCCATAAGGTAATATAATATTCTTAGCATATCATACATGTACTGTTTCCTAAGTGTTTCAAATACTGATATTTTGTAGAAGTTAACACTCTCATGCACCGACACACAAAACTCAGAAATCTACGCAATCTGCTGATGGACACTTTCCATGAGATTTCTCCTCCCTCCATTTTTCTACAGAAGGATAAATTAATTCACAACTTTTAAAGAAAATACAGAACTTGATAACGGCTGATGTTCTGCCCGGAGCCAGGTTTATAGCCCGAAGGTCCATCAACATGGATTTATTCCAGGGATCTCGTGTGAAACAAACCTTGCAGTTCTACAAGCTACTGCCATTAGCACTTTAAATGCAAAAACGAACTTGGTGTCATTTATTCAGATTTTTCCAAAGCATTTGATTCAGTCAATCACACCCTCCTTATTCACAAAATAACGAAACAATTCAATATTCATGGTTTCTTAGAAGTTCTACTTTCCTCGTATTTATGCAATACAGAACAAAGAGTTATCATATCTGAGTCCAACTCAAACTGGCTTCCGGTTCTTTCTGGTGTTCCTCAGGACAGCTCCTTAGATCCCTTACGCTTTACTCTATATATAGATGACATTTGTGACTGCCTCATTGATAACTGCAACATTCTTCTTTATGCCAATTATTGCAAAATTTTTCACACCATATCATCTCTCATAGACGTTACTACTCTGTAAAATAACACGCCTTGAAAACTGCTCTACTAATTGGCAACTTAATCTTAAACCCTCAAAATCTGCAGCTATTAGATTTACATTAAAAACAAATACCAACATGTCCTCCTATCAAGAATGGAACCAGCCCATACCTTGGGTTCAACATTAGCAAAATCTTGGCGTTGTGTTTCAAGTAAATTAACCTTTCTTAATCACATCGACTACATCATTTCTAAAGCTATGAAAACATAGGTCTGATACACAGGTTCACTGATATTACTAAACATGCTTGCACTTAGAACGTACTTACTAAGCTGTGTTTTGCCGATTATTGATTATGCTTCTCATATCTGGTCCATGGCAAGTGACAGTAATCTCTTAAAGTTGTATAAAATCATGAATTTCTTCATACGTATAGTCAATAAAAGATGCCCTTTCTTATCTCACCTATTCAAACCTGATATTCTTTCTAATCTTCAACTAAATGACCTCTCTACTCGCCGTAATATTTCCAATCTTAGATTTCTTTATAACATAATGAATGGTAATGTCCGCACAAATGATCTTCTTCCATTGTTTCAATTACGTGTTCCGAGAGCCAATAACAGGTGCCATGGGCGGCGATTAGGGGCAGTTGCCCCCCCCCCCGCCCAGTTTTTCCGACCATTCGACTAGTGAAAATAGGATACAGAAATTGTGCATTGAAAGGCGTAAAGGAGAAATTGCTCCCTGATTCTTGAGTAATTTGTCACCTACTGACCATACTAGCAAAAAAGTCAACTTTTATTAAGAGTTCATGTCATTATTTTATCGATTATTATGAGATGTTACAAAATTAATCTTTTCACGCTTGTTCAGTTCCAGTAGTTGCATAATTCTACACAGTGTTCGATTTGTTGTAAATTACGAAGGGGGATCATACAACTAATGGTTGCTGATAAGTTTGAACCTGTTACTTATTTGGGTAGAAATACAAAGGTTTTATCCCTGGATGGGATGATATTCGCGTTCTTGTACAAGTTGCGAACTGTCACAAAGTAAAGTGCGTGAGTGAGAAAGTTGACATTTGCTGCTGGTCATTTGTTGAATGTGAATTGTTATTTATGGCCTTTAGGCATCTTTGACTTGGTCCGGGATAGAGTAGGGAAAAGGATGTGACGAGGAGTTTGCCAGGACCTAATTGAAAGGAAATATTCCAAGCATTTGCCTGTGTGACTGAGGAAAAAATCATGCTTGTGTCTGGTGTGTTAAGCATCTGAGCATTCACATTCTGTTTCAATACAGAGTTTGGAAAACAAACCATTGGTTAATGAAAATGCAAAAAGAAAAGTGGGTCAATGTAGAGACCGCGAACCGAAGCCGGCTCCTCCAGTTTAGGGATGTCAATCTGTCGGCTCGAGCGGCGAGTCTAACGCTCTAGTCAAGTCGTCGCTCGAGCTCGACTCACTGTAACCGAGTCGCAGCGTAAGTCTCTCTGAGCAGCGACTCGGCTCGACTCGAGCACATAGTGACTGTCGACTCGCCTCGACTCGAGCATATAGTGAGCTCCGACTCGACTCGACTCGAGCAGTTCTAAGTACCGACTCGACTCGAGCAGCTGCTGAGCGCCGACTCGACTCGAGTAGGTACGGAGAATCGACTCGTCGCGACTCGAGTCGTTGACATCCCTACTCCAGTTGCATGTTGCATGCCAGAAGGACTGTTTTTTTTTTGGGGGGGGGGGTAAGCTCCCCAAACTTAGAGTTTTATGGAAAAATAGCATAACTGCAAGCGTATACCCAGTCACACCTTGAACCCCCTCCCAAAACCAACTTCTAGATACTTCTGTTTTTGGGTTATTTAAAAATTCACGAAAATAGCTACAGTTTTACTTCATTTTAACAGTTAATTATTCAGGTAAAAATGTAGGAATTTAAAATTTAAAAAATGGTAAATTAAACTTCGTTCTTTTCTATATTAATATAAACTATTGGTTTATTTGTTAACAATCGTCCTTCGCCCTGGCAAGCATTACAAAAATCGACTACATAATTATATCAATGCGTGACGCTCTTCATATAAAAAGTACTATATACTGCAGAATACATGATGAAAAGTAAATTGTTTATGTATAGTGTTTTAGGGTCAAATGCAGAACAAAATGTATTTTGAACTATTTTTTTAATCACATAGTTTTTGTCTAAATCATTAATATAGTATGGTCAGTGTGTGTCACTCGTGTGCTACTTCCAATGCACTATGGAAAGTACTTACTGTATACGGCAGAATATTTGGTGAAAAGTAAAGTGCTTTCATGTGGTGCATTAGAGTCAAATGCTGAACAAAAAGTATTTCAAACGTTTTTCCTAATTACAACAAATTTTGTGTAAAACACTAACGAGCAATGCCACGCGTCACAAACTGACATTCAGAATATACTTTTCGACTGTCATTGCGGTATATCTCCGAGAGGTTCAGAAAATGCAAATTGGACATATGCTAGAAGAAGTACTGAGGATCACGTTCTCGATTAAATAACACGTGTAAAAATACTATTTATTAAATATTAAAGTTGCTGTCACACACTGACATTTTCACAACCCGCACTTACACTCTGATATACATTTCCCAAACTCTCTGAAAGCATGGGCCCAACAAAACTCTTTAATGTACTATTTAATAGGGAAATGTCTGACGTTTTATTTTCATTAAAACAAGATCAAGTTGTAGGTAGTAACAGTATATAGGAAGATAAAAAGAGCCTGACATACTGACATGATCATGCAATCGAGTTTAAATTATAATACTTGCCAGGCCGTAAATAAGTCTAGACAGAAATAGGTTATGTATTGACATTCATTTATGTCAATACATAAAAGAAAAAAAGCTTAATATGTATATATTTTTAATTTTGCATTCCAACATTTTTAGTTCTATAACTCATAATTAGAATTAGTAAAATCGTAGTTTTTTATAACTTTTTAAATAATCCAACAACAGAAGTTCACTATGAATTTGTACTAAGACTTGTTAAAGTATTTTTAGTAAACACGCATCGTATACCCAGGGCTGCAGCTTGTATTTTTGCAACGGGAGCAATATCCGATTTTGGCGCCCCTTCGAAGGAGCAAAAAATGTATAACGCTCCTTCCTTATCTTCATTTTCCGCATCCAGCCAGGTTTGGGGGCATGATTCTCCCAGACTCCCATGTGGGGGATGTCACCCCTAAATTCTCGAGCGCACCCTCAACTTAAAAATTTTTACGGTCGAAAACGATAGAAACTGTGCAAAACTGCACTTACACCATCCACTTTTTGCTTTATACCCCCAAACTGAAGATCCTGGCTTAATCCCTGGGAGGCACGTGCACCCTTTGCTCTCCTGTACTGCGGCTCTGGGTACCTTAAAAGAGCTGATTGCGCTAATGTACGAAATGTTCATTGTATGTTTGACTTTTTACTACAGGGCTTAACCTATTCGTAGAATCGTTCTAATATTGATTAAAAATTTTTAACTTTTGAAACAAAAATTTTGGTCACGCATTATATTTTATAGTGATATTTTATCTACGATCTTTAATTGAGTCAGTTTATTTCTATCAGAATGTACAAAAATAAAGCAATACTTACAAGGTAAATTCATCTAATAATTCACAGATGTCAGTGCGTGATGCTGTGTTTTTCCTCCTATACGCTTACTATATTAATATATTCGGGACTTTTTTTTAATGGAAATTAAACTTAACACATTCATCTTGAATGTGTGTATTTTTTTTAATTTTGGGAGGGGTTCATACTTTCAGAGAATTTAGGGGAAATGTATGTTAGAGTAGAAGTGCGGGTTGCAAAAATGTCAGTGCGTGACGACAATTTTAACATTAAATAATATATAGTATTCTTATTGATTACGTGTTCTTTCACCGGGAATGTATTCTTCCATGTCTCCTCTATCCAATGGTGTACTGAAATCGCCTTAGTTGCAATTATAACAGAAGTTATAAGTCAATTAATGTCGAAAAGTATATTCTAAATGTCAGTGCGTGACGCGTGGAATCGCTCTTTATCTTCAATGAGATTCTACAGTATATTAACATGATGCTGTCTGTGTATTTATAAATATTTTTGTGTGCCCACGTTTCTTGTTAAATGTTTAATTATTATGAACAGCTGTCAATGCACAACGATATTAATTCTTCTGGCAGAATCGAGTTTTCTATTTATGAAGTGCTAGTACTCTGTAGTTACTTTAAGTTAATGAGGTTATTTATTTGACAATAACATGGTAAAAATCAAAATATAGTTTATATTAGGGTTCGAATACTCATGTGCGTAATTTTTATCATAATTATGTAATTGCGTGTTCAAAATTGTAAAAAATATGTGTTAACTATAAACAAAAATTGACAATCTATATTTAAAAACTACTAATTACACAAAATAATACACTACGTGCCGCAATTAGTGTTATACGAAAAATAGTGCTGTCAATTGTTTATATTCATATGCTCTTAGGTGAGAAAAACCGATAATAGTGCCTACATCAAATTTGGTAGTTTTGGAATATATTGCAAATAATGCTTTATAGTGTCTGCATATACGTTACACGAAAAACTGAAACAAGAATGAACTGTTACTGCTACTTACAAGCACATAGCTTTATTTATTTAAAGATTTCCAGATACAACCCATTTTCAGCGATTTTACACCGGCATCGAACCCGGGTACTTCCAATTACAAGACGAGCACCTCTTCCTGACATTACAGTGTAGAGCACTTTACATTTTTTTAATTTTCAAATAGGAAGGAATGTCGACTGTCAGGTAAAAAAAAGTTTTATATCGTGAAAAACTTCTTTCTGCATAACACGATGTTACCACCAGAAATTTGAACCTCTTTAAACAATTAGTTTTAAAAGAGTAACGGCAAGGATTTAAAATTACATAGAAATTAAAAAAAAAAATATATATGCTGAAGTTTAAACGTAGTAAATACAACAAATTATGGAAAATATTAAATTCTGTCAGTATTACTTTAAAATTAGTATATTAAAATAATTATACACGAAATTAATTTGTTAAACAATTGGTAAAATATGTAGAAAATGTACTAAAATGTTTATTTAAGTATAAAATGTGTCAAAATATGTAAAAAAAAAAATAATTGAAAACGAACAGCCGAAAACTGATCCCAATCACTCAGTTCGCCCACGTATGAATACATTTCAACAATTAAAAATTATCTTAATTAAATAATTTATTCCCATTTATTATAAATGGTGTACAATAATATCCTGTTATTTATGCAATATCACTTTTGAAAACTCCACTAGATACATATTTTATACTGATAACAAATATTCTAAAGTTAACTTGCCCCTCCACTTCTGACTGGTAATCACCGCCCATGGCAGGTGCAACGATTACTTTTACGTAAGAACTCCAAGGTTATCTTTAGAAAAGAAATAATTCTTAATCAAAATTCTCGCACTTTATCACACACTGACCAACCCTCCTAGATTTTACCTTCTCAAAACTAGCTTTATGAAACTTTGTGAAAGGGAGTTATCTTAATATCACATCTATTGTATTTTCTTGTATCTATTGTATTTGTTTCTGTTCAGTTATAGTTTTGTTTTTGTTATTTATTAAATTTTTGTTGTTTTGTTTTTGCTATTTTTCTATGTTACTTCCTAGTGTAATTGGCTACCATATGTGTTGTATCTAGGGTATCAATCATGATTTGACCGCAGTCTTTAGCAGCCTTAAAAAGTTTAAGTCCAGAAATTCAGCTATGTGGCAACCTCGCAACAGCATGAGTGACCACTGCGCAGGTTTTAATACGATGAAGTTATTAGTGCAGTTTTAGAGCACTAATCTTGGTGAAGAAAATAATATTTACTTTATGTCTAGTTGTGGTGTAGTGAAAAATATGTGAATAAAAGTGTGTTTGTCCCCGCTGGTTTTCCCATGTGAGAGATGGGGTCAGAGTACTTCACAGGTTTTGGTTTTGGCAGATGTTTTATGGCCGGATGTCCTTCCTGACAACAACCTACAACGGCAATCCGGGTATGGGTAATCGAAACGTTACTAAAAATGCAGCTCCCACCGGGAATCGAACCCAGGACCCGCAACAAAGGCGAGCGAGGTAACCACATGGCTACGCAGGAGTTCAATAAAAATAATTAGAACTATGCTTTTGTTATATAATTAATTATAATACAGCAATGTTACTACGTCCGTAATCATTAGCGATGAAGTTTTGCTTATACTCACCAGGAACGTTAAATACTAGTTTTGAAACTTTTAACAAATTATACCGATACAAGATGGTTTTCATATGTCTAGAATCTACCAAAATGGTAGTTAATGGAAGATTAGCTCATAGATGTACGAAACACTGTAAATAAAACGAAAAGGTGCTTTGTATGATTTTTTGTTTGCTTATATTTCGGTAAGAAAAAAACTTTTGGTAAACTTTATTTTTATATGGGCCAGTTTAGTAACTTTGGACTTCGGCCCGTCACGATTTTGCCCTTAGCTGTTAAGTGTTAAAATCCACACCCATGCCCCTGCCGGGACTCGAACCCGGGACCGCTGAGTCGATAGCCTACCGCCGCAGACCGCTCGACCACCCGGCCGGCTATATTTCGGTAAGAGTTAAGAATGAAACCTATGTACTTGTAATTTCTCATAGCCATGCGTATAGCATCATGTTTCTTCTTTTTTTTTCCCCTTCTCGTCCATAAAGCTGGCGGCGCGAGTTCAACCCCGCCGTATGTTATTTTTTCACATAGCTCAATCATCTATATTGGTATTGCATCGACGTATTTCCTTGATTCCTGTTAAATGCACAGGAAGTTTAGTTAACAGAAATCTGACAACGATTATCATTCCTCTAGTAAGGGTATGTAGTACACGAAATAAAAGCATGTCAAGGTTTAGTATAATAATCATATCAATAGTCCCAATAGTCATTTCAAAACGTTTAAAAAGGAACACGTAAATCGAGGTCATATTCGCTCAAGTCAAACTTGAGATCAGTTTCTCTCTCTACCTGCTTTAATTTAATCGTTTGCATGAATTCTTCAAATGGAGGAAGCTAACCAAATGAAAGGACCTGTCATTTTTAAACACCAGATTAGAAACGACTGGATAAATCGAGATCGCTAAGCCCAAATTTGAAATCAGTTCTCCGTATCTGTTTTCGTTTAGGCGCTAGACTCCATTACAGATGGAGGAGTCAAAATTAAGATATCTAATATTTTAAGACAGCTAACAGACAGAACATATCAGATGGGTAGGAAAAAATAACGGAACTTTCTTGTTCTCGGTCGGTCTAAATCTACATTGATCTCACCTAAGGATTTTTTTTTTATTTTGGAACCCTCATACCACCCATCTTTGGGTCTTAATGCTTCTTACTCGCACTTCCCCAGACTTGCAATCTAGTATCATAACTATTGACCATAAAATCCACCCCTTTGCAATGTTAGCACCAAATCCATTTCGCGTGTCTGAAGGACATCAGCGAACTAAAGGTGTTCTCCGTGGAATTTGGGGTGGGCCATCCCCACTTGTCTCCCTGTCTCGACCCCTGACGCGGCGTCGAGGCACGGAGCCACATTGACCTGATTTTGCATTTATAAATAAACAAGGGTGGAATCGGGGATGTTTCTTTTTAGCCCAGTTCCTGGTGGACAAACCTGGGCCTTAGTTCCGCGTTGGGGGGGGGGGGAATGAATTTACTCTATTTTGTTTTTATTTTCCTCTACTTTACATGGTATGTATAAAACAATACATATAGACTTGAGTCATTTCCATTCATGAGTGATTTGTTTGTGTTATGTTTTGTTTAGTTTAACTTTTATTCAGATGGTTTAATTTATTTATTATTTTCATGCAAAATGTTTGTTTATTATGTTTTTTATTTGTATCCTGCTTATCACTCTTCCTCCATTCATATTGACTTTGAATTTAATTATTTTGTTTTGTGATTTAATTTACCCTTAGTTATTTAGTTTTAGTTTTCTTTTCTTATCTACTCCTATGTTTAAATTTAGTTGCTTGTCGGTTCAAAGATTATTCTGCTATTTACATAGTTCATGTTTTTGAGCTCCCTCCATTCCCAATATCCTAACTTTCTAATCCCTTAATTTAATACAAAAGCATTTAAAACAAGTAACAACATTCAGAATAATGGTTCCAATAGCAGAATAATGGTTCCAATATACAAGCTATGCATCCCTTCTACCTTCTAAGGTAAGTTGGAGTTTTATAAATGTGTGTTGGTTGGTGGCAGTGGCGGCTCGTGGTTGAAACAGTAGGTGAAGTTCTACCAAAGCATTTATTTATATGTAAACACACTTTCATATTAGCTACTGGTTACAGTTATCCTGAATATCCAGACTTTGCCGATTTATTCCTAATGCCATTTACTCATATTACTCAATGTTGAGCATCCTGTTGGATTGCCCCTCCCCCAATACACCATGCAATTATTATTTCATATTGTTCTCCGTAATACTGATTTTCTACCTTCCAAAACAATACATCGTTTCAGTCAGTTTGCTACTTCTCTTCAAAATGACCACACCTTCACATGGCTGTGCTAAGTACTACATTTATGATTGAAATAGAAATAATACTTTTCTTGAGTTCGTAATTAAGTAATTTTTCAAACAGTGAAACTCCATGGGACTTTTGGTGCGTGGGGTCCCCAGTTCGTGCCACGCGGGCTTTGTAGTGGACAAAGACCTTGTGCGTGGATTTTCTCAGGGAGTCGGGACTCTTCCGTTTTTTCTTCAATTTTCTTCATTCCACAGATTCTCACATCATTATCCATTCGGCCAGAGCCAAAGTACGTTTCCCAAAAGCCTTAAATATTCAAATTTAGTTGTAACTCCACAAGTCAACTTGAGCATTATTTATAAAACTTTGCTTCATATTCTCACGACGTATTTAATGCAATTACAGATTTTTTTCTTACTACAAAAGTATGGTTCTCTTTTAGAGTAATATAGAACTTATTCAGTTTGCACATGAGGCAAAAAGCAACAAAAACTAGACTACATTTTGGTATCGTAATTTCCCTTCGGTTCCACATCAGAACCTTTAATTTTTTAGCCTTTTCCACACCACCCTTAAGATTGAGTGAATTGGCATGTTTTCTTAAACGCAGTATTCCGAGAATGCCTACGACAAAATTCATAGAAATGATTTGTCCATCAAGCGTTGGTTCCATGAAGAGAATGAAGGACAGAAACTCAATCAGATACAAGGACGTTTCGTAAACATCTCTTTTATATCATTTTAGTACTAATTACTTCGCTAATCTCAAAGAAATACGAGTAGTTAAGTTTAAGCATAGATGAGATCTATGGTTTAAGTTTCCACAAACACCACCCGGGACATGTTCCCAACACTCCGTGAACTGAACCCTTGTGCATTAAGTCAGTCGACCACCGCATCCGGCGTCAGGCTAATGAACTAACAGGCTGTCGTATATTAGGTACAAATCTACAAAAACAATCTATTTTTCTATTCACGTTAAACCAACAGGTTCCATTTCATACCGTTTTACACTAGCTGTTATTTCTAATTCTGTTACCTCATAATCTGCTTAAATATCTGTCCTAAACAAAACTGATGTCTGTGTCATTAGACCGCATTAACTGCGAATGTAAACATTTTAATCTGTATTATGCTCATGGTAAAGGTTTAGGCAGTGTTCGATTTGTTATAAATTACGAAGGGGGATTATAAAACTAGTATTTGCTTGTAACTTTCAACCTACTATCTGTTTGGGTAGAAATATAAAGATTTATTCCTGGTTGGGATGATATTCGGAATCA
>JAGDQP010004333.1:0-39794 GCA_022664845.1 Lepisma saccharinum
ATATATATATATATATATATATATATATAATCCAGTGACAAGAAGTAAGTTTATTATGTGGGAGTTCTAAGAGTAGTAACTTTTTTTGAGTTGTGACTCCAATCCTTCCTCTTTCACCGCGGAAAGTTAATCATATTTCACAGATTAGTAATAAGTTTCCTGGACAGGCACTACCGCGCACAAATGTAATGTTGGCTCCTAAACTTAGATCATATTAGGTGCTTTATATTGGTATCAGCTTATTGTATAGACCTATTCGTGCATTCAAAAATTAATTTGCATTCGAAATTTTTCAGGTTTATGAAGGTGGTGAATTTTTCTTTGCTTGATTAAGAAAAAAAAATGCGTATATAGCTTACATACGCCAAAGCTATTTAAAGCGTGTGATACCACCCACAGGTTATCAACTGGAATTTAGGTTGTATAAGGCTGGACTTAACTTTATGTACTTCGGGGGTGTGATACTGATTTTTCCTTAAATTTCTTAACCAATTTCAAATGAAAATTAGCATTTTTAGAAGATTTAATTTAATTCTCTTCTCCTAATGAGATAATTGAACCAACGATTCGTTAACTCTTAACAAAGTTTCGCCAAACACACCCACAGTCTTCAGAATCCAAATTTGCTCATGCATTTACTTTTATTGCGAGTAGTTGCAAATATCAAAGAAAAATATATTCCTTCTGAAGTTAACAAAAACGATGTGTAATATGTACATTGTTTCAGTTGATACATTTACTATTTTTGTATCTAAGTACATCTAAGTTGGATTAATATTCCGGATTTGCAGAACCATTAGACTGAAGTCATAGTAAATTAATATATTAACAGAAATTATAACAGTTTTTTCGGAAGGTAGCAAAAAATAAGCATTGATTTACCCGGTTTGATTCCCGTGATTATACTTACGTACAATGTATCGGCATATCCCATAAGTAATGTCGTATGTGCGATGACCGTTGCAATGACACCATTTGACGAGCGAGTAGTGAAATAGACGGCACGTGGCATAGCTGAGTCATATAGGGCACTCATGGTGCAGCAATGTGTAGAAGGAGAACGGTCTACTCCACGTTTTGGAAGTGTGGCTGGTGTTTGATCATGGCAGTGTCGGAAAACCATGTCATACTGTATGAATTTCACCAGGAACATCCAGCCAGCACAGCGGCACGAAACATCAATGCTGTATATGGTCAGGGTGGTGTGAATGTGCGAAAGTGCCAGAGATTTCGGTCTGGGGACACCAACCTCACCGTTAAACCACGAGAAGGGAGACCTGTGCAGCTGGACAACGATGCACTGCGAGCAGCGATGGAGGCAAATCCAATGCAAACTGTTGAAGAAGTAGCCAGCGAACTCCATGCCACTCATTCGATCGTTCATCGACCTTGGGTACGTGTCGAAACTCGAAGAATGGGTACCTCATGCGTTAACGCCTGCTCACCCGTCACAGTCGTAAGCCGTTGCTAGACAGAATGTGACCTTTAGGCATCTCATGCTCAAGCCAGGATAGGTGGGGGGGAAAAGATGTTGCATGGTAGTCGGCCAGGGCCTAGTTACTAGCTAGCATCCCGGCATTTGCCTAGCATTACCGAGGTAACTATTCCAAGGACGAATACACTTTTTAATAGTTATGCATCAACCATGTACATAATGCTTACATGCGTTCCGGACTAGGAATTCAGTTGAGTAGTTCGTATTTAAGTAATTGTAGATTTCCATAAAATCACCTGAATCTCCTAGCGTAAATAACCAAGAAACTGCATTTATTTTTTAAGGCCTAAGGTAACTTTGGCTGAGGCCGAATGAATGATTATGAGATGAATTGGTGGAATGAAGGAAGTGCGAGGAAACGAGAGAAAAATCCACGCCCACGATGTTTATCCACCATAAAGCCCACATGGCATGAGGAGGGATCGAACTAACGACCCCAAGCACCACAGGTGAGCTCTCTACCATTGAGCCACCGCGGACCGGTATTTAACCATGAGTAACAATTTATACTTCATTTTGTTTGTAATAGGACACTATAGCTAGTTTCCTGGATTTATATTAACTAGCACAAAGGAAAGCCGGGAGGGCAATTTAAGACAAATGAAGGGGGAAAAAGGATAATACTTACAGCTTATAGTTTCGTATTAGATCACACACATATTCACATATAAAAAGTCACTATATTTCGTGTTTTACACGTTTTCAAGTATGGAGGAAGAGAGTGAGTGTTCACAAAGTACAAGTTTAAAGAGAGAGTGGCAACACGTAGCGGACAAAGCATCAAAACCGGAGAACAACTGACTGGTGTACTGCGTAATTTCCGGAACTTGAAATAATAATAACTGTACAGCGTGTAAGTGCAAGGTGAGATCGTGGATGCAAATGTGTTGAAAATGCAGAGGAAAAGGGGAGCTTAGAGTTATTGAAGGTTAAGGCCAGGATATATTTTCGCGCTCAAACCGTGAATAAAGGCATTCTCCCACAGACGGCGTGTTGAGGTGCTGGTCGTATGAGGTAATATGTGGATTATAGCAAGCAGAAAAGATAGATCAAAATTGCAATGTGGGACTCGGTGTGCAAGGAAACTGGGATATCCGGTTTGTTGATAGTACAGAAGTGACTATGGTTATTAATTCGAATGTTAAGAGTACAACTTGTTACCCCCAGATATATAATATAAGATGGTAAAGATGTAGGAAAAAGGATACATAGTGGAATACCGAGACAGGCGTACAAGAGCTTCACAAAGAGAATATAAAGGCGGCAACGTTTCGGAAAAGCGTTTTCACATGGTAGGAGAGAAAATGGACAGATGCGGGACTTGTGTTAAAAGTCCCTTTGGTTCAAATTTCGGCCTCCCTGGCGGCCCTATGAGTGCACTAATGGTGATAGCTAATATTAAAAAAAATATGTTGCCGTATACGTGATAAATTCCTTCTGTTTCATTACACCGCATTGAAAGCAACGATAGGGGAAAAAATCTTCCATGAACATCCTATATATAGCAGCAACAATGGAGACAATGTTGAGACTCATCAAATTATCTCTAGCTTGTACCGTAATTCTCACCACCTTGTTTTGTTTGGAATGGAATAGGTTTTCCAATGACACCACTTGCATGGGTATGACTATGACGCGGGGTGGAATAAGGAAATTCCAGATAGATAATCTCTTTTCTATGAATTTTCAGCCCACTGGAGGGTCTGTTACTGCACTTTCTGTGTTACGAAAGTGAAAATCCGGAACTCTTACCACTTTACAAAATTCTTTGAAATATGGAAAATTGAAAAAACGGTTAACTTTCTTGCGTTAAAAAAAATACATGAATTTTATATTCAACACTCTACAAACTAAGTAATCACAGTAGCGGTTACTTCTAAAATTGCAAAAAACATTCCCTGGTTGAGAGCGTGTCTGATGAAGACAAGTTGTCAGGTAGTTGGCGAAACTGTTACATGTTTTTAGTTTTTAGATAAAACGTATTTGCTTTGCTCAGCTATCACTTTATTTTGTCTTGAATGAAGGAGCAACGGAGATCATTGTTGCGTAAAGGAAAAGTTTTTAAACATTTCTCATTGTTGCGTTTTCGGTTTTATTAAAGTATATTACTTCTCATTTGTTATGATCAGCGGAAAGTTACCAAGGAAATCAGTCAGTGGTTCAAATAACTCTGAAGCAGGAGGGCAGATGGAAACAGAGTAATACCGACAGCAATAACCATTGAGACAAAACGCTTTGTCCCTGGTCCAATGAAAAGAGATCTTTCGTTTAATATGAAGGCAACTGAATCGTGAACTTGAATTAAATCCGTGTTCTATGTACCATGTTTTTAACTTCCGTACTCATAAATTGAAAATAATGTACTCGTATGAAAAAAAATCAAACGATAATTATTCCTTCCTCTCTTGTTCGCTCAAAACCGGGACATTTATGCGCCCCGAGGATTATTTTCGGGATACCGGGGAACACATCTCGATTCTGGTACGGTCTTAGATATTCCCGGTCGTATAGCTACCCTAGCTAAAAACGTAATATATATATATACATATACATATGTGGGAAACAAGTTGTGCTCTTAACATTCGAATTAATAACCATCGTCACTTCTGTACTATCAACAAACCGGATGCCCCAGTTTCCTTGCACACCGAGTCCCACAATACCAATTTTGATCTATCTTTCCTGGTTGCCATACTCCACATTTTACCCCCTACGACCAGCACCTCAACACGCCGTCTCTAAGAGAATGCCTTTATTCACGGTTTGAGCGCGAAAATTAAATCTGACCTTAACCTTCAATAACTCTAAGCTCCCCTTTTCCTCTGCATTTTCAACAGATTTCCATCCACGATCCCACCTTGTACTTACACGCTATACAGTTATTATTATTTCAAGTTCCGGATATCTACGCGCTACAGCAGTCAGTTGTTCTCCAGTTTTGATGCTTTGTCCGCTACGTGTCGCCACTTTCTCTTCAAACTTGTACTTTGTGAACACGTGAACTTCGCTCTCTTCTCTATACTTGAAAACGTGTATAGACACGAAATATTGTAACTCTTTATATGTGTATGTGTGTGATCTAGTACGAAACTATAAGCTGTATTATCCTTTTCTTCCCTTCATCTGTCTTAAATTTACCTTAAATTGCCCTACCGGCTTTCCTTTGTACTAGTTATATATATATATATATATAAGTTGCTGTATACATCTGCCGGTTTGGGACAACTACCATGCTAATCACGAAAATTTGCAACACAAAGCGGGTCAGGTCATTCGTTGAAAGGCGACATCCTCTAATTTCAGCTTCAAATGCTTGGGTTAAACGTGACAATCTTCAAGGGACGGGCATTAAGTCATAGTGCTGTTACCGCCCATAAAATTAATTTTATCAAATGCTTGGGGTTGAAATAAGAAGGCATGTCAGTCTGGGGTTTTACTGTACCGCATGGTCTGATGCCCCATGGCTGCAGCTCGTCCAATACAGCAGGCAAGCTAAAGAAATTGTCCACATATAATTTATATCCACAATATTTCAGCTTCTCTACCAACCTCAGAAGAGAATGGGTGACTGTTTGACCAGATTGTGCAAGCTCCCCATTTTTCCCAAATATACCTCCATCTTGTGCGTATATCTTTATTCCAGATCACTTATGCTTTTTAGGAATACACTAATGAAGCGAACCCTACAATAGAATAGCACAATTAACTTCATTATTAGTAATGTTCTCACTAAGAGCATATGCCTTGATGCATTGGTGAAGCGTCTCAAAGTTACGCCTGAATTTCCATATGCGGTCATATGTTGGGGAATCTGGGTTAAAGCGCTTCCTGTTGTCCCACAGGGTATGCTCGAACAGATTTCGATTTATGGTAGCATACCATTGAATCCTGCCATTGGCCATTTTTATTGAATTTTGTTGCACCTGGATGACCCATTGTGAAGAATATTCTTAGGAACACCAACAGCTACTCCGGTGATTTACGTGAACTTACCTTACAGAGAAACCTTTTCAGTGTTGCTTGTAATATATTTTTTTTCTGTAATAATAATAATAGTAATATTATTGTCATTAAGCCAGTATGGCAATACACAACGTCACGATAGGTACAAAGAATAACAAAATATCTATACATAGAGTGCACTGAATTCCAATAAGAAATTTTTAATTACTCTGAACTAAGTTCCTCAAAGTATTCATTTATGAAGTAGTACGGCACAATTACTAACCTGTAGCTTCTTTTTAAACACAATATCTGGTAAGTTCTTAAATTCCTGTGGTAATTTATTATAGAGTTTGTACCCTAGGTTTTCATAGCTTTTCGAACATTTTGTTAATCTGTTGAATGGGACATCAAGTAGATTATTATTCCTTGTATTATAACAATGTACAGTATATTGTCTCTACATTGTAATGTAGGTAGCTGTTTTAGAAGATACAACAAAACCATGAAAATGTACAAATTTACTACAGTCAAAAGTCTTAATTTAATAAAAATAGGTTTGCAGTGCTCAGTACATTTTGAGTCAGAGATTATCCGGACAGTTTTCTTTTGCAGTAGTAGGATATCATTTATGTGAGCCCCATAGTAATATTCCATACGACACAATACTCTGAAAAATGCAAAATACGCTGTCTTTACAGAATTATCTTGTACACAAAGTTTGAGGTTTCTTTGCTGATAGATTACTCTAGATAGCCTATTGGAATATATTTAACATGGGAATCCCATGTCAACTGATTATCAATCATGATTCCTAAGTATTTTACGGTAACAGAATTTTCTACGGGTATAGTTCTGAGACTAAAGTGCTGCGTCTTACTATCATTTAGAAGAAAACCATTTGCTCTAAACCATATAGCAGCATGATAGAGTGTTCACTAGTTAATGTTTTTAGAGACTTAAAGTCATTGTTAGAATTTAAGAAAGCTGTCATCTGCATACAAAACTGAAGATGGTATACATGCAGGTAAATCATTTATCATTACAAGAAACAGAAAAGGACCCAGTACGGAACCTTGAGGAACACCTCATTAAACTCTTTCTACACTGGACTGCTGTCCTCCAACTGACACTATTTGCCTGCGGTCATTGAAATATGTCTCAAACATCTTAAGGGCAGCATTCCGTATACCGTAATGAAATAACTTTTCTAACAGGAGCTTATGATCTACACAGTCAAAAGCTTTACTTAGGTCACAGAAAGTGGTCTGAGCAAATCCCTTGTTTTGAAAGACATGGAGTCCGTTCTTAACTAGCGAATCAACGGCATGAATGGTTGACCTGCCCACTCTGAATCCAAATTGATTATTATTAATTAAATTATCGTGTTCAAAGTAATTGCTTACCTGAATATACATTACACATTCTAGAATTTGAGAGAAAAAAAGGAACCAAAGATATTGGTCTGTAGGTACATGGACAGGTCTTACTACCTTTTTTTTGTAAACTGGAACAACCTTCGTTATCTTTAGAATTTTCGGGAAAATCGCATCAGCTAAGCATCTATTAATACAAAAAGTAAGCTGGCAAACTATATCATCAATCACACTTTTAACGAGATTATTGGAAATGCCATAGAAGTCAACACTTTGAGACGGCTTAAAATTATAAACTATATCTAAAATTACTTTAGGAGTCACCTCCCAGAAGTTAAAACTATAGTTGTTCTCCATATTATTATGCTGTACAAATAGGTCAATAACCACTACATTGGATGATGCGACATTATTCTTTATTTCTTCTACAGAACTAGTGAAGTACTTGTTGAACTCATTGGCTGAAATATTTATATCTTCTGTTTCTTTATCCTTTGTAACAGATTGAATTAATCTCCAAGTTACCTTACATTTATTATTTGCAGTCTCAATGGTACTCAAGTTATATAGCTTTTTCTGTTTCATAAATGTCTTTCACTTAAATATGCTAACTCTGCTTGTTTACTCTTATGCTCCCCACTAGTTGGAGTGTCTCCATGGTACAGAAAAAGATCTAGAAAGGCATGAATGGCATGTGCATTTGGCGGAAAGAGACTCCTCTTTCGAGACCCAGGTGCACCGGTAAACAGGCACCTGGGTGGGGCTCATATTTCGTCTCCGACCCTGATCAAACTTCATCCACGTAGCAGGTTCAGTTTCAACCTATGGTAAACACACCATAAAGTCTTACAACTGCGCTAAAGAGATCTTTTTTCGATTCTGAGACAAAACGGAGGCGGAGGGAAGGGGGACATGTACTGTTGCAATTTGTCAATTGGTTACATTGCCTTTTATTTTTTCTTGCTTTAATATCAAATGCAACTCCCTCCTTTCTTCTATTTCTCTTATCAAAACAAATAGAAGGAAAAAAGCATTCTTTGTTTACATGCGTAAAGAGGGAGGTTCAGTGCGACCAGGAATATAAGCCACAATACTCTTAAGTAGTTAAAAACCGAGAAGAAAATTCCAGCTGGTGGGGGATGACGCACTTCGCAAAGTTATGAACGCAAATGCAGCTTAATGTTACTGATGACGTCATGGCTCACGGTTTTCGTCCGAGCATAGCTTATTTGCGTTTACATTACAGAACAGAGTTTCAGAAATTGAAAAAAGTTCAAAATGCTGGTGTTATATTTATCACATGCTTGGACCACTTGTATGGTCTAAGGAAGTGGAAAAGGTTAACGCAAGCTCCTAATGAAGCAGTGAGTAGAAATGAATGACAGTTACAGTTCCTGTTACTACATGAAACAGCGGTTTTTTTTCTTATATGGACTATACTACAGTAAATAAAAGATATACACTTAAATTCCTCTTAAAGCTTCTGGCTGACTAGTAAAAACTATAAGTAGCTGTAAATGGCTACAGTAATCATCACATGGGATTTTCAGCCCATTACAGAGATCTTTCTCCAAATCTTAAGTTCTACTACAACTGATACATTGTAAGGACTCAGCTTACATCCTTTTTAAATGCATTATAGACGCAATATTTTTTTTAGTTTCTCTTATTGTAAGTCTTCTCTAGAATTAAAATTTTTATAAAACAAGCAGTCATAAACATGATGTAAGTTTGTCTTCTGCATTTTAAACCATTTCATGAGGTTCCCAAAGTTAATACCACTGTTCACATTCAATATTTAAACTTGCTTTATACATACATTACAAAAGCTCTGAGTTTCTACATGTCTAAAGTACACACTCTGAGAAAGTTAATCTCCACATGCAGTACATGAAAATGTCTTTTCTCTTGAATGTGTTCTCATGTATCGCTCTAAGTGTTGTTTCTGAGTAAATGATATTTCACATACAGTGGATGGGAATGGTTGCTCAGCTGTGTGTATTCTCATATGTCGCGCTAAATGACTCTTCCAAGAAAATGATTTACCACATTTATTGCATCTCAATGGTTTCTTTTTAGTATGTATTCTAATATGTCGTTCTAAGTCATATCTTCCAGAAAACGACTTTCCACATAAAGTACATGATTGTGTTTCCCTTGTATGTTTCTTTCTGTGTATCTGCAAGTTAAATTTCCGACAAAACAATTTTCCACATACAGAACACGAAAATGATTTCTTTCCAACATGTTTCTCCATATGTTGTTTCAACTCACTTTTCTGAATAAATGACAATCCACAAGTAGAACATGTTATATTTCGTGTATGTGTTCTCATATGTTGTTTCAAATGGGACCTCGTAGTAAAAGAATTTCCACAAATAGAACACGAAAATGGTTTTTCCCCTGTATGTGTTCTTAAATGTTGGTTTAAATAACCCTTCATAGAAAACAACTTTCCACAAATAGAACACGAAAACTGTTTTTTCCCTGTATGTATTCTTAAATGTTGGTTCAAATAACACCTCACAGGAAACGCTTTTCCACAAATGGTACATTTAAATGGTTTTTCCCCTGTATGTGTTTTCATATGTTGGTTCAAACAACATTTTACAAAAAACAATTTTCCACAAGTAGAACACGAAAATGGTTTTTCTCCTGTATGTTTTCTTATATGTTGGTTCAAACGGAAACTCACAGAAAATGATTTTCCGCATAAGTTGCATAAATATGGCTTTTCCCTTGTATGAGTTCTCATATGTACGTTTAATGCAGCCTTCCAAGAAAATGATTTTGAACATACGGTACACAGGAATACTTTCTTTTCAGTACGTACTTTGCGATGTTGATTTCCTGCCAAGTTTTCTGCAAATACGCTTTTACGAATATTTGTGAGTTCTGATGGTGTACTCGTATCATCAGTGAACTGTTTTAATTTTTCGCTTTCACTAAATCCCTCGGAGATCAATTGATACGGGATAGGATTTTCCTGGCTTAAAGCGTTCATTGATTCATCAGCAACATTTTCTTCCTTCATATCAGGGTTTAGTTCAGCTAAGCTTTCAAAAGTTTCCACTGTATTTTCTGAAGAGTCGTCGACAGTCTCCGGCTCTCTTTTCGCAAGACGGCTTATGTCATCCGAGTCCACAAATTCCCTTATGTAAATACCTGACCGATTATATGAAGTACATTCTCTCATCTGAAAAAGAATAATTCATGATTTTAGTATATCTACTGTTTCCATAATATATTTACAAATGAATTAGGATCAACATTTTAAATAAACTTAGGGATAATATTATCTCGTTATTAAAGGATAAAAAAACAAGATTGAAGAAAAAATATTTAATTAAGAACTTGTTTATAAGCCGAATCACATTTTATGTCAATCGAAATAATAATTTTGAAATGAGCTCTGGAAGCTAAGTCACAGTCATTTAGAGTTGTGTACAAAAAATTCGCCTTTTATCACTCTATCATTGATATCAGAATTCCTGAAGACGTGACCTCGCGGTGGCTGATAGGCAAAAGCGCTCGTTTTCTGTACGCGTGTTACGGGTTCAATTCCGCTGGGGTCTCTTGAACAGAATAGTTTGAACCCCACTTTACCAAAAACTGTAGGACCCGACTTTAGAAGCTCTCCAGCTGGTTTAGCGCGTAAATAATTCAATCAATCAATCAAAAAGATACTACGATGGACATTAACGAATTTAAACATACAGCATTTTAAACCAAAATATTCAACTACAGCATGAATCAAGAGAAATTCAATTCTGCTTCCACTTGAGTGATGGCAGTGTGGTTAGCGCTGCGCGTCACCTAGTCACGAACAGGCGTATTAGGGGCTTTCTAGACCGAGTGGCCGTCACGTCTTTATTCATGTGACTCCCCAGTTTTCCTCACGACGCTGGGTGGACGCCGAAAAGTGGGACTCCAGCTGGGAATTGAACCCGGGACCACGCGGACATGAGTCCAACGCTCTAACCACTAAACTATGAAGCACCTTAGTTTAAATATAAAAATAGTATTTCCCAAAGAAACAAACGATAAAAAAGGAAAAACCGAAATTACTTGAATAAAAAGTATTTTATTAACAATATCTTATCTAACAAAGAAAATTTATACTACATCTAAAACGCAATACGTATTCTTGAAACTTATCCTCAATTCCCCTTCCCCACACGCATACGCACTGATAATTTTGTGACTACCTGTAATGATGCATTATACGAAAAAATTGGTCTACATTTTACCAAATTCAGTCAGAGATACCTTTATCTTTGGTTTAACCCTAATGACCCCACTTTGGTTAAGAACTGTTTTTGCTTCAAAAGTAAAAATTATTTTTAACGGAAGGTACAGCAAATCCGTAAACCAGAATTGATTTCTACTGGCGACACAGCGTACGCCCATCCGGACATGTCGAAAACTCATATTTTTTAAAACTGTGAACTAAAGAACTATATATAACTAAAGACCTGAAAGGTATAAAAGGCTTTCCAATGAAATTCACTACGAAGGGGTCTTGTAAAAATGTATATCCTGATATATTTTCAGACAGTCATTGCATTTATATTTCCGGCCATAGGGTAACTACCAGTTGTCGACACTTGTATAGAAAATTTATGAAAATACGGCAACAACAATAATATGTAGAAATTTGATTAAATGACCGCTGGTTTCCGCAAAGCCTAATAGGTGACGCGAATTAACGTTTTCTCGATCGGACGAGACAGTTGAAGGAAACACATTAATATGTCTTATGACGGCGGATAAGAGTGGTAGTTGTAGCGTATTAGCAGATCGTAGGTGTTTTTGTTTAAGAGCGTTATGCGTTTGCAATAATGCTTCTTTTAAAGGGCTGAATTCAAGTGATATGAACCGTAGAATAAGTCTGTGATGTGTTGTAATACATTTGTTGTTTTTTCAAGACCCTGAAGTGGGTGGCGACTACTCAAACATCATTTTCCTGTTTGAAGACTACTAGAACATATGTTGATTCCTATTTGCACTAGTGCTCGCCACCGCTAGCGATTACTAGGGCATGTGATGATTCCTCTTTGCACTAGTGCTCGCCACCCCTGGCGATTACTAGGGCATGTGATGATTCCTTGATTGCATTGATGTGAGTCAATAAGTTGACTGATTTTTATTCGTAGATCATTTTGGTGTTAGTTTGATTGGCGTTAGAGCACCAGGACTAGTAGTCGCCAGGAGTGCAATTGTTGTAAACAATTAATTATTTCTGGTTGATGACTGACGTGAATGTTCCGTCAGTTTGGCACTGATATGTTTAGATGTATGTGACAAACATTTAAAAGGGTATCAAGCTACTGATCTAAAGTGATTTAGAAATTGTGTTGCGTATAAATATCAGGTAAATATTACAGCTAAAATCGTACTTATCCTTTGAAACTCTATAAATCTCCATATGTAAAATTTCTACTTACGTAGGAATAAGTCGAAATAATAGGGATAGGTTGAAAATACTCTGTGTATGTACAATTTCATTAATATCTTTGAGCCTGATTCAAAGTTTAATTGCAAGCGTCAAAACTATACCTTTACGAGATACCCGCATTTGAAAGAAGACAGTAATACATCACAAATATCGGAGTGGTACGGTGATTGATATTTTTTGAGTAGTCTTCCGAAAGATGATACGTGGCAGTGGTTGGCGCAGGATTCTCGTGAGTAGGGGGGCGCAGATAGAATAGACCAGATAATTTTTTTAATATATTTTCCTGCTAAGTGAATTTTTAAGTATAAGTTTTATCACATATCCCTTTATATTGCTACGGTTTATCATGAAACAAATCGAAGTTTTTGTGAGATAAGTTGTTGAAATAATTATTTTTTAAAAAATCCTTGGGGTGGGAGAATGTGCCATCTAGTAGCAGCGATGATGAAGTCAGCATGATCTTAGATACATCATGGAAGCTTTTCTGTAGCGAACCAGAAGTTGGACCTATAAATTAGCGAAGAAAATGTACTGTTATTTGAATCTGTTATGTAAATATCCGAAGAACAGTTTGTTTTATCAAATGGTGATGTTTCATATGCCAAAGGTATTTCTTTTCGAAATTTGTTCCTAATTGTAATAAAAATCTGTTTACGTAATGAGAAATCCAGTTTAGTTTGAATGGCTACCTGGCGACTACTGGCCCAGTCCGATTTTAAACATTCAAGATGTTTTTTTCAAACTGGTTCAGTAGTTCGAATCTTTTTATACGATCGTATACAGGTTCGGATGCACGTAGCAAGAGGATCGAAATACAATTACCACACTCGGTACACGCCAAAAAGGCGATATTTTCCCTTAAGATGGCGACTACTGGTACATACTACGAACTTGTGCAACTACATTGGCCACAAAAAAATCTAATGGTGGCATTTTTTCCTTTCTAAGCGAATAAAGACAATGAGAACTGCTATCCGAAAAGCAGGGGAAAATCGAGCTGTAATGAGTAATGACATTCTCAACTAATTAACAACGACATTCTCAACATCATTAGGAGAATAGTTTCCTTTATAAACCCTCGTAATGATACACGAAAGCTTCTCTAAAAATGAAAAAATCCGCGGCCTTGAAGTGGTGATGGCAATACACGTCTATGATCCTCCAATGTTAAGCAGGTCATTTTAATATCTCCGCTGAATAATGCCAACGATTTTAGGAACGGACAAGGTGGTAGAATAGGAACTTGAATAATGCCACAATTTTACATGGTTGGTTCATTGTATGTGAACGGGGGACGGGGGAGAGATGTCACTTCACCACTTCCGTTCACGTAAAACCAACCAACCATATGCAATATTTACACTGCTCCCATCCTTGACACAACAAAAATAGTTTTTTTTCTTCCTTGCCTCAGAGAATACTCCACCACCTGTGTAACCAAAAGCCATAACCGGCGGACCTGGTGGCGCCTGACTAAGGTTACCAATCTAACCCTGTATCCGACATGTATCCTTGCATATTCAACCCACTACCAATACGAATCCACCTTCCCTTCTAACTCACTTCCATCCTAAAGTAGCCATGATCTGACAAACTGTGCATTCCCACTTCCACATCCTCCAATCAGATCCAAACCCAGATCAGTACTTCCAGCCAAGCCAAGATTAGTTTTACAACACGTCCCTCAACATTAGAAACATCTTGGTCCGTACGAATCAATTCCCCGGCCTTTGCAATCGGTGCTTACATATACAAGAGACCCAGATGCACGACTTGCCTCATCCTCATCACTTGTATGATCACTACCAATACTGCTAGTATGAACACCCACCACCACTCCTGCACCATCAAAACCTGATGCTCCAATTTCCTTACATAATCACATAACACAAGTATTAATATGTTTTCCCGTGTTGCTGTTATCCACATCTTACCTCTTAGAACCGACGTCTCAATACGCCGCGTGTGGAAAGAAGCCTTCATTCAAGGTTTGAACGCAAAATGAAACTTAGTCTAAACTTTCAACAGATCCTCACCTCCCATCTATCATCTTTGCCCCTCTGCTATATTATATCCTTACACCGTCATTCTGTATCAGTTCGCCACACGTTTTCATCTCAGAATCTTCCACCATCCATCCCGATTACGTACGTGTACGTAATGCGTTAGTTATCTGTTCTAGAATTTGTGTTGTCCAGTAGGTGGCACCACTATCACCTTTTTATTGCTAATCTTTTATTTCGCTGTGATGTGACATCCTTTCATTCATTGTTATCAGAAGTCAAAATACTGCGATAATTTCTATGTTAATATGTGTGTGTATGTAAAGTTATTTTGTAAAATATTGTTCACACAACTATTTCCTTTTATTTATATTTTTACCTTAAATTTTTTCCAGCTTTCTGTTAGTGATACATGCTTTGTACTAACAAGGGAATGTTTTTTTGCACGAACAAAAATTCTGGTCCGAAAATGTTTTTCCTGAAGAATGTGATACGCTGAGATCAGAAAGGACGATCTGTGAATTGCTATCTTTCTTTTCAAACTGACCAATTACTACTCGATGTATAATACTAAAGACTGGAAACAACCTTGTAAGTCGTAAACTCGTGAAGGAAGTGAGACAAAATATTGAACAGAAGTAACGTGGATGCTGCGCTACCAGATGCGGGACATGAGATTCAAGGCAGTCATCTTGAAAGCCGCCATCTTGTAATCTGATCGAGAACGGAAAGTGGGTCATGTGGCATATCGTTGTAGGGTAGCTTGTTTTAAGACATTCAAATCTGAAGCCAGTTTTTATCTACCTTTATTCGTTTAGGAGATAGGGGCCCTCAATGTTGGGATTTTACGTCCTACAACATGTGCGTAAAGTGGTGTACATTTGGGCGGACACACGAACCCAGTATTTTCTCAAATCTTTATGGACCCTTTGGACATATGTTGTAGGACGGAAAATTCCAAAATTCAGGATCCCTATATCCTAAACAAATAAAAACTGGCTTCAGATTTGGATTTCTTGAAACAAGCTACCCTACAACGATATGTTACATGACCCACTTTCCAATACAAATTCTCGAGCAAATTCCAAGATGGAGGCTTTTAAGATGCTTGCCATGATTTTCGTCTCCCGCATCTGATAGCGCAGCATCTACGTTACTTCTGTTCAATATTTTGTCTCACTTCCTTCACGAGTTTACGACTTACAAGGTTGCTTCCAGTCTTTTGAACTATACAGCATTCGAGTTGTCAGTGTTCAGTTTGGAGAGGAAGATAGCAATTCACAGATGAATGATCGTCCTTTCTGATCTCAGCGTATCACATTCTTCAGGAAAATTAAATCAAATTAACTTTAGAAAAATTCAAACTCATTCGATTATAACTGATCACAGCCCATTGCTAACTTCAGTTGTCTGAATGAGCCAAGCCATAATCAAGATCTGAATGCTGGTTACCTGTAGAACAACTACAACAGACGGTTGAGAGATGCTTAGAAACACACTGCTGTCTTCCTTCATATCAACATTTTAAACTTTATTTTTATATGGGCCAGTCTAGTAACTTTGGACTTTGGCCCGTGACGATTCGCCCGTTAGCTGTTAAAATCCACACCCATGCTCCTGCCGGGACTCGAATCCGGGACCTTTGAGCCGATGGCCTACCGCCGTAGACCGCTCAGCCGGTCCTTTATATCAAATATTATGATGGAACATGAGCTCATAACAGAGTGAAAAACCAAAAGGTGTCGTTCAAAGCTAACGTTAAAGAAATGAACAGTAGTAAAAATTTAGAAAGTGCCTACCTGGGGAGGGGAATCGTGAACTAGCGATGATCTTCTAGGTTCTGTTAATGAGTTCTTGGTTTCCTTTTGTTCATTTATATCCACATTATTTAAACACACTTCTGCACTGTCAGTGTCTGCTACAAACGCATTTTCCTTCTCTTGAATACACATTTCTCTGGAGGGAACAGTATCTTCAGATATGTTCTGCACATATTCTAACCGAAGGGGAAGGCTGAAACGTAAAATGTATTGATATCATGTATACAGAGGATAAAGCGATAGTGCTGAAAAAAATCACAAATGAAGGTGAAAATAATAATAATCAAACTAGGTAGGTAAGATAATAAGATAAAATTAATCGTATGGGCGGTAACAGCACTATGGTTTACGCCCGTCCCGATACGGGGAAACCCCTTAACTTTGTCACGTCTAAATATAGCTGTTAATTCACTAAAATAATAAAAGCATATAAAAGCTGAAGAGAGTAAATGTCTTCAGAAACATAAAATAATGGTAAAAACTAAAGATGTAGAGAGTCTTTAGCACAATAAATTAAAAACAGGAAGGCTGTAAATAGGCCTTCACAAAAATAAAATAATAATACCAAAAATTTAACAGCTAAATAACACAATCATCTAAAATGGACGGAGATAATCCTGTCTCAAGAACATACCGAAAAACTCTCCGCAACATATCTGGTTCATCCCCTAACAATGACGCCATGTCATTGGGGATGTTATAACGTTGTCTGAGATTATAATATCCGGGACAATCTAAAAGGACGTGACGAATACTTAAAACCACATTGCAATTATTACAATGTGGTGGATCCAATCGTCGTAACAAATATCCGTATATCAGGTGACTGTGTCCTATACGTAGGTGACATAAAGTACTTCTTCACGCCTACTATCTCGGCAAGAGGATTTCCATGGAGCAACAGTTAACTTAGTTTCTTTCAGTTTATTAACAGCTACGTCATCCCATCGTCGCTGCCATTCACTCCATGTAACCTCCCTATAATATATCATCATGTCCTGAAATGGGACATGCGGAATATCAATGTTAGCTCCTAAAGAGGCCTCACGAGCAGCTTCGTCTGCCAATTCATTACCATGGATACCAACATGACTTGGTATCCACGAAAAGACAACCTCACCACCGGCAGAGCAGATGGCGTGTGTCTTACATAGAATATCTTGCACGAGCGGATGTTTCGAATGCATATTGTCGAGGCTTTGAACAACACTCTTCGAATCTGTACAAACAAGGATGCGGTTGAAACCAAGAACAAGACTAAAATCCAAAGCTTTTAAAAGAGCATATAGCTCAGCAGTAAAAATACTGGCTTTGGGAGTAAGACAAAATTGGCGGGCTTCCCCTTCTACAACAAACGCGCATCCAACAGATTCATCTGATTTAAATTCATCGGTAAAAACAGAGATAAAACGTGGGTACTGACTCTGCAACGCAAGAAAACGTTGCTGGAATTCAATCATGGATGTCTCCGATTTCTTGAAACTTGAAAAAGAAATATCAATCCGTGGGAGGGCAAGTGTTCACGGGGGACGGAGACTAAAACGGACAGGACAGACAGTTGGGTGGTCTGCATTCAGATTCTCCATAAACTCTGATGCTCGGATGCCAAGTGGTCGGGTAGCGTGAAAACTAGGTAGGTGTGTGAGTGTTTACAATATGTGGGATAACAATAAATCAACTTTTATGACGTCACCACGAAATCGGAATTCTTAGACAGTTTCTTTGCCAACTGAGTACCAAACAGTATTACACGATGTTTGATGAACATCTGCAGAACATAAGGAAAAGCGTTTCATTCTAGTAAGTACTGAAATTAATGATAAAAACTACCTACTTACATAATAAATAGACTCAGCACGCTTCCTAATTTCTATCTGCGCTAAAACTAATGAGGTTTTCTACAGGAGCACGCGATTTTGAATTCATCCACTAGGTAGCGCTGACATTGACCTGTTCCGATCCAATTGATAAGAAACCTTGAAGAAAAGGGTAGGAGGGATATGGAACAAAATTTATAAATCAGACGAATGGCGAAACGACTTTCTAGAAATAATAATGATTCCACTGGAAAAGATAAAATGAAGTGTATGGGCGGTAACAGCACTATGGCTTACGCCCGTCCCGCCACTGGAAAAGAAGAATGCAAGATGATTACCAAAATTTAGTTTAATAGTACATTTTGCTAAGAACATTGAACCGAGGATTAAATGGTACAACAAAGAAATGAAGAGGAACACTCTGGATTTTGAAGAGGAAAGAGAAATGCTATTGCTTTGTTGAAAACCACGAAGGGAGCTACATCGAAAGGGTATATGCAGCATTTGTTAAGAGAAGAAAGGCGTGGAAAAGAAAGATCGCAGACTTATCTCTAAGGATGACGTAACAGAAGCACTGCAATGTGAACCGACGAGTGAGACAAAAGGACTGTCTCTCGTCAACTTCATTTATAATACCGTGTGTCCGTGAAATAATGCTTCAGACATCGAGAGATGATTTCTGACATCAAAACAAGAAAAAATTCCTTCGAAGAAATTTTGAAATAAGCAGTTTCGGAGCGACACTCGCTCAAAGTTACTGTGACATGACGTCATAGCTCGACAAGTAATGACGTAAGTGAATCACAATCAAAGGAGTACTCAAATACACCTATTTAAGCTATGTTTAGGATCGGCGAATGCAGCTTAGAGGCGACTTCTATACTTGCCCCATTAAACCACGTAATAACAGAATTCTTCCTCTTGCGAAACTCCCGTAACCATAAGCATTGCTTATATGGATGTATTGGGTTCTACTTTGACGTGATTTGTGACGTTACCGCCGAAACTTTAAGTTCCTGTAGCTTCGAAACTACGCATAATTTGAATTTCTTCGAAGTATTTTCTTGTTTATTTGACGGGAAGAATCACCTCCTGAAGTCTGCGGTATATAGAAGAGAGAACGCATCATTAAAAAAATTAGAACAGCTAAAAGAGAACTACGAGAGAAACAGAATGAAGATAAACGTGACGAAAAGGAAGGGAATGGTAACTGCAACAAGAACAACCACTAAAAAGAATCTTTCTATAGCAGAGTTGAAGAAGAGATTAAATAAATGTAAGATTAGTGTGATATGAAGCCGAAACGTTGATTCTATAGAACAGTGACGAGAGAACATTCTAAGCCTTTGAAATGTGAGTATGAAGGAGAATAGAAAAGACAAAGATGATCTGAAGAGAGTAGGCGAAATATAATTGAGGCAATGAAGAAAAGAGAAGATGGTTAGGCCATTGTTTACGGAAGCATGGCATACTGAGGGACCATTGAAGGTATGGTCAAGAGGAATGAAGGAAGACGAAGAACAGAAGCAACTTCTTGGTAGTATTAAGATAACCGTGCGCTAAGACAGAGAGAAAGGACCAAGATCCAAGCGACTGGAGAAGGTTTAACGTTTTGAAGGACCTGCCGGTTTCAGAAGAACACACCATGATGATGATGCTCAAGGTACTTAACTATATTCATTACTAGGCTTCGGATTTCTAGGTTCTTTAAAAGTTCAAATCACGATTTTAAAATATTCTGAAAGATTCTCTGGTGTGAATCTTTTACTATCGTTTCTCAAAATTTTCTTAAGGATGATCTAAAGCAACGATTTCCAACAAAAGATGGCAGCACTATCTCCGTATATGTCTAATGTATTATTTTCGTTGCACGAAATTTCACTGCTGCTCCTATAAATTCAAGCCGAGAGAGTTCAAAGTTTCAGGGAAGAAAGTTCATAACCAATTCAAGAGAATGATCGATGCCAATTTTTTTATTTTCGTTTTCCTTCATTGTTGAAATTGCTTCATTGTTGTTGTGAATATCGAAACCTATAACAATGAGGCTCTTTCAACAATGAACAAAAAAGAAAATAAAAATTCGGCAACGATCATGCTCTTGAATTCGTTATGAATTTTCTTCCCTGAAAGTTTGAACTCTCTAGGCTTGAATTTGTAGGAGCAGCATTGAAATTTCGTGCAACGAAAATAATACATTAGACATATACGGAGATAGTGCTGCCATCTTTTGTTGGAGGTGGTTGCTTTAGATTATCCTTAAACTAAAGAAGTTCAACACAGCTAGCGCCAATGTTAGTATTTAAATAGCTTCGGTATTCTTTTCGTGCGATGGCAGCTGGTTCTAATTTAAATATTTATCCTACCAATTCCACAGGGCGACTTCTAAGTAAAGAATGTAACAGAAGATTGCATGTGATACTAAGTACTCGACGAAGGTTGTGTTCCTCTCAAATGTAAACCCCGATTGACCAATCTGCTTGAGATATCTGCTCCTTTTCGTAAAACATTGAGAAAGCTAGCGACTTAGGAAATAGAAAAGCCACTTCCTATTATTATTAGTCCTCCGTGAACACAAAAATGAGGAAAGAAAATCGCTCTGGAATAGAATACAAATCTATATACAGGGTGTCCCAGAATTCTTTCCCTGATTACAAACATTCATAAGGCATAAAACATGACACATAGACAAATACTTTTTATCTTGAATTGCATGTAACATATTCAAGGTTTTGTCTACACAATTAATAAATGTCTACGTGTGATCCTTTCGTTGCCCAAAGGATATCCAGGTGATATTCCACTAACCAGGCGATGTTTATGTAGGATGCGGTGCACTGATGTCTTAGGAATCTGCAACTTACGTGAGCCTCTGCGGGCTGACTTCTTGGGATTTCTCACGAAGGCGTCTCTCACTGTCTGAATTGTCTGCGCACTAGGTCCAGCCTGTTCTAGGGATATCACTGACGCTGCCTGTTTCCTTCAACTTAGCATACCACATCTTGATATTTTTAACGTCTGGTGGCTGTCCATGGTATGCCGTCTGGAATTGTCTCTGGACTGTTTTTGGTGACTGTATCTCGTGATACCAAAGGACACATTGCGCTTTCTCCTGGTTTGACTACATGTTTCTGTAAATGGTGTCCGATTCCGCTGTTGTTACGTCACTGGGCCCTGTAACAAACAAAATAACAGTCAGTATGTACAAAAAAAACTTGAATATGTTATATGCAATTGAAGATAAAAAGTATTTGTCTATGTGTATGCCTTATGAATATTTGTAATCAGGGAAAGAATTCTGGGACACCCTGTATTTCAACCAAGGCAAGGAAAATACAATGAAACAGTTGCAAGTCTACGAGCAAAGATACTAACCTTACAGATGTACACTCTTCCAGTTTATAAAACTGTATCTCACCATTCGTTGGCGTCAGTACAGCAACTGAATTCTCTAAACTACCATCACTTATTTGTTTCAATAAAAAGCTGTTGTTTGTTGGGACGTCTGGAGAAAGGTTCACATAAACGTTGTCACAGGACGATGCTATTTCGCTCCAAACAAAATCCTTGTCATCTTCTATAACCACAGAGAAGGAGGTATCAGGTTCCCTTCGACTCAACTCAAATGTCTTCACATTAGAATTTTCATCAATCACATTCTCAGGTAATGTCTCCACCTTGGCAGCTGCATCTGAATCATATTCATCTTTGTAACAGTCTACAAATTCAATATTATTATTGCCTGGAACAAGAGTTTGCTCGTTAATGTTACTACCTTGTACGGAAACATTCACTGTCATTACAGCTCCGGAAGGTAATTCACATTTGTCCAGAGAAATACCTAAAAAAAGAAAAAGAAAACATACTTAAAAACGAACAACGCAACAAATGAATACAAAAAATTTAATTCATAAAATCCACACCTTACAACTATTCGGTTATTTTAATAAAATCAGCGAAATGTCGTTGTCTTCTAATCAGTGGACCGGTCTTCGGTAAGTTAATTATTGAACACTTATTTTGTACATTTTCACAGTCCAAAACTAGGATTAAAGTTTACATTTCCTTTCCAAAAACAACTTGAGTCTCAAGATCTTTGGAATGTGAAATAAACCGCTAACTTACTGGCAAATTTTCGGTCCGTGAAAGTTTTCCTTATAATTTGTCGGTTCGTGAGTATTAAAAGGTTGAAAACCACTGTTCTACATGAAATGAAATACACTTCTTCAATTTTGTATATAAAAAAGGATATTTTGTATATTTACAATCTGTATAAGTATTCAAATACTGTTAACAAAAGTACTCATTTGTCAATTTTACCGTTATAAACAGGGTAGCTAGCAAAATGTTCCATAAAAATTACCTGTCAATTCCTTGACTTTTCCTAGTTTTTAAATATTTTTTTTTTTCCTGTTTCCAACCTTTTTTTTTCTTTAAGGGCAATGTAAAGCCAAGATCTCCGATAAGAGATGGCAGCACTATCTCCGTATATGTCTAAAGTATTTTTATCGTTGCTCGAAATTTCAATGCTGCTCCTACAAATTGAAGCCTCGAGAGTTCAAACTTTCAAGGATGAAAGTTCTTAACCAATTGCAGAGTTCTATCCGTGCAGAGTTTTCATTTTCTTTCCCGTTCATTGTTGAAAGTGCTTCATTCTTATATCCATAACAACAATGAAACGATTTTAACAATGAACAAGAAAGAAAATGAAAAATGGGAACTGATAGAATTCTTGAATTAATTATGAACTTTCTTCCCTGAAAGTTTGAACTTTCTAGGCTTGAATTTGTAGCAGCAGCATTGAAATCTCGTGCAACGATAAAAATACTTTAGACAGATACGGAAATAGTGTTGCCATCTCTTGTCGGAGATCTTGGCTTTACACTGCCCTTATATGTGTATATGTAAATGTCACGCTGTGTGCAGACATCAGTTGGTAACGGTGTGTATCAGGAGGCTTGGAGTGGACCTGTTGTGTGTGTGGGAGGGAGTCATTTCATGGTATGTGAAATGGATTCATGCCGCAGCGTGGTTCGGAGCCCAAGGTACTTGTAGGTTCCGGCATTTCGCCATTCATAGAAGAGACTGAGGAAAATCATGAGAGAGAACCCAATTCGGGATGGTCTCACTGACTTAAAAAGCAGGGTATGATTAAAAAAAAAACCTTTCAAGACCTTTAGGCACCTTTAGGTCAGACCGAATGAGTGATGATAGGGGAATTGGTGGAATAAAGAATGTGAGAGGAACCGGAAGACCCCGAGAAAACCCACGCACATGGGCACGCGCCGGGATCGAATCAAGGATCCACGCACTAAAGGTGAACGCTCTACCACTGAGCTACCGCGGCCCGAGCAGAATCTGAATTGCCGCTCAACCTTCCCAGTTTCACTTGGCCGTGCAGCACACATCACAATAGACGGTGTAACCATATTGTTTGTTTTATTATTCTCATATAATTTCGTGATTAGCTCTGTGTTCTGGATAATAAGTGCTCAGGGGCGGACTGGACTGGTAACTAAAGGGCCCACTCGGGAAACCAAAGAAAGAGCCTACCCACTGGTAACCAAAGGTCCTTCGTGGTAGTGAGTGTTATGACGCGTAGGCTCCAAAAAGAACTTGCAAGGACCCCTAGAGTACTGATCACAATACCAAGTATTAAGTGCCTTAAAAAGAATATGAATTATTAAAGCACTTACATGGCGCCTTCTGTGATTTTTGTGAGGGCTCTCCAGTAGACCTGCTGAGACTTTAACTTCAGCCCTGTCTTTATTTCGGTCCTAGTAAGTCTTGTGTGTTAAATTTGAGAAGGAAAGTGATTTAAGTGTGGGCTTCTTTATTGGGTAACATTACGCTTCCAAGACAAAAGGGTCGGGGGCCGCTACTGCAAGTGTTGTATCAATATTGTATCTGTTTGAAAAATTATATTATTTTGATATTTGTAGAGTGTATTAATTTCGCACTGAATCTGATACGACAAAGACGTAGTTTAAAATTTTATGATAAACTTTAACGATAATGCCATTTGTAAGTAATTGCAAAGACTGAAAGTAAAGAGCATCAAAATCTATCGTCCTTTTAGTTGGAAGAGTTAATTAGTTCTAGTCGGTTACGAAACCAACAGATGAAAATTACTGAAAGGAATTTTTAACATACTGGTTGTCTAATACACATGTTAATTATTACTGAAAGGAATTTTTAACATACTGGTTGTCTAATACACATGTTAATTATTACTGAAAGGGATTTTTAACATACTGGTTGTCTAATACACATGTAATTATTACTGAAAGGAATTTTCAACATACTGGTTGTCTAATACACATGTTAATTATTACTGAAAGGAATTTTTAACATACTGGTTGTCTAATACACAGGTTAATTATTACTGAAACGAATTTTTAACATACTGGTTGTCTAATACACAGGTTAATTATTACTGAAACGAATTTTTAACATACTGGTTGTCTAATACGCATGTTAATTATTGCTGAAACGAATTTTTAACATACTGGTTGTCTAATACACATGTTAATTCTTACCATGTAATTTATCTTGAGTACTGGCTAAAGCCTCTTCAATGAGTCTAGCTCTCTGTCTCTTAAGAACTGCTCCTCTCGGTTTCACGGGAAATGCTGGTCTTCTGAGTTGGCAATCAAATAAATGAGGCACAACAGCCCTTTTCATTATAATGGGTACGTTTTCCATCAGCTTGTAACGCATGTAGTTCTCCATGTCTTCTTCCAACTGAAAAATTTGACATCAATCTCAGGAATCTATATAATGATGAGTTAACGTATCGAAATACCATATCATATAAAAATACTACTAATAATAATAATACCTCCAAAATTATCTCCTGCCGTCTAGAAGTCCTTTATGATAAACGCCGTCTCATAAAGGAATCTGAAATATATTGATGTTATTCGCCAACGCGGTTAAGAACGGATTGCAAGATTCTTAAGCGTTTTTGCCAATTCGAATCAAACTATGCTCCCGACATTAACGAGCAGTTGAATCCTCTCAGAATCACTTCCAGTTGGAAAATATCCAACGACGAAAGTGGCGACACGTGCGTACGTCATGCTAAACACACCCTCTGGACTGGTGAACTGCATCAGTTGTTTCAAGGCCAATTTATCAACACCTCCGTTTCCTTGGTCCAAATAACTCGGCACGTCTCAAAGTATGAAATAATTTAAATCAGACTAAACGTACAAGAACATTGTATGTGTTGCCAGCGTGAGTCAATAACTTCCATGGCTATCATACACAATTTTATACTGTTAACTACATTAAACTCCTATATATTAGGGCTATTTTAGTGAAAGCCAAATAAAAAAAAGCTTGTCTTTGACTTGTAAAATGAAAAAGCTTAATATAAAGACCGAGGCCTACATGCAAAATTATTCTAATAAAAACAGTATCATAACCTTCGACATTAGCAACTTAAAGCTTTAAAACAATAAAAAGACAACTCTAATAAAAACGTAAGTTACAAACTAATTTTAAAGTCACATTACGAGTCCAGCCATGTCTTTTGTTGCCATTTCTGGGTCTGGCAGAACACTTATAATTTGCCCTTCTGCCTACGAGAAACACATCACTTTCATCTGGGAAAAACGCAGTTGGACGCTCATCTGCACGCCCTAAACCTGTAGTTTTGGATCATCATCATCTTCTTCTTCAAAAACTTACTGAACATAATTTATCTCTCTATGTACCTTAGACGGTAGCGCGTCTGAATCGGGCGGCCCGGGTTCAAATCCCGGCCAGGACACTGGAGACTTTTCTCACAGTGTTCCCATGCCTGGCGCTCTGAGGTGTACTCAGCCTCCTATCAAACTGAGTACCAAAGTGTCCTTGGTATTCCTGGGCACCTTGGGAAGGTAAAGGCGGTCGAGCGTGGGACTGGCCACCCCATCTCACTTCGTACCGTAGGTCAAGAAAATGTGGTGCGCTACCTCCACATCTCCCATGTGCCGTTCACGGTGCGTGCGTATCGCACAAGGAACAGCTTTACCTTTATACCCTCTCATAATTATTACACAGAAATTAATAATACAGACCTACACGATTTTATCGTAGTCTGATGCCGTGATTAGAATTACATCATTTCTTAAAAAAACGGGTGGGGAATTAGAACCATGGTCTGGAAGTTATTGAAATCATTAGATACAGTGAAAATGAGTCTAAAAGAAACAACTGGGTGGCGCAACAGCCCTAAGGGCCGTTCAAGTTATTAGAGGGTTACGTGGTCGGCGTAATTCCTCTTTGCAGCCGTGAGTCTGACTTACATTATTAGAATCATTTCAAATATGAAAATACTTACAAAGTTTCTACAGGACCAAATACTTTGTTCTTGAGACCGTCAAAAGCGTTTTTCAAAAATAAATAAATCCCAATAAACTGCCATATTTTTAATAAATAAGGATCAAATTAAACACATGGCAATCCGTGTAACATAGATACGTAAGAAATTATATTTATTTCATTTTTAATATTATAGGATTCGTCATAAATGGCGGTGGTCGGAATTACTCCGTAGTCATAATTACCTCAACTGACCATACCAATATTTCCAACCTTATGGCACCCAAAATTGTTCACGCTGTAAAACTACCGAGGATAGAAAGCGAGCTTAGAATTCTCGAAGCAAATTTGGGTTAACTATAAATCACCACTGGATTGAGATATTTAACCCGGCTTTTTCTAACCTACTTCACGCCATCGATTACAAAATGTGCTGAGTATAATCGTACAGAAGACTAAGAACACGATTAAAATTTAATGCTAGAATTCAGTGCTGGCTTAAACAAAGGCCAGTGTTCTCTTCGATAACATCTTTCACACCTGTGCCCGTCACAAGGTATATACAACGTTACAAATAGTCTGTATACGACGATACTAAGCTGGTTAGAGGCATGGCTTAATTCTTTCTTTCTTGAAAGGTTATTCCAGAGTAGGGAATCAAAATTTAACGAACACGAAGACGCCAAAACTTGGACACAAAACAACAATATGAAGCTCAGAAACACATGAGTTCGTCTTGATGTCTTAATGCTCAGTAGCATAAACGGAATCACATCAAAATAGGGGGGGGGGGAGTTATATAACCTGGCTGCAACAATTTATCTAACGAATGCCCGGTTTTGATAGTCGTCAGCAGACCCAAATCGAGAAGCCAGTTTACCTTATATTTATAATCAATCAAACCTACAGTCATCAGAAAGAAACCCCTGAGTGGACGAAAGTGAAAATCATTCAAAATCCTAGGGAACCAAGGATTCGGAAAGAGTTGAGATCAATGCAAATTAGTGTCAACAAGATAATGGTGGAGCAGACGTTCAGAGTCCATCAGGATGTGGTTTATTAAGTTTCTCTTGGTAGTGAAAAGTTCCCAAGAAAAACTGAAATAACAGTCCTACAGAAACCTTTCTGTTCTTTCGATTTGATCCTTTGCATTTTTCGCTAAAATGAACCGTTTCCGAGATAATCATGAAAATCCGACGAAAGACACCCCTCGATGCGGCATTTTTCAAGATGGCGGACTTAGCTCAACAGATCTATCCGGATTTTTAATGTTATTAAGAAAGGCATTTACAAACAGTCCTATGAAGAAAAAAAATCTTTATTAATTTTGTTCCTGATCACGTATATACAATGTCTACTTCGCCTGGTGACATTAAGGAGACCAAGGCTGCTTTCGAAGGTTGTATGAGGGTCTCACCTTAACTCAGCCACTGGGAGGCAATCCAGCCAACTTGGTACCGGTCCCAAGCCGGTCTTAAAAGCTGTGCCAAAACCACTTATGGTCGTCTACATGAAGCCTCGGAAAATGGTATGGCGTACCCCGTAGAGCCTTCGCCCGACTTCTGTGAGAAATGAGCAAGGGCTACCGAGTCGAGGACGGGCTCGGTTAAAGAAGCTGGTGAACCTCAGAGCAAGTTCACTAAATGTTGGGACGATGAGTGGAAGAGGAAGAGAGATTGCAGACTTGATGGAAAGAAGAAAGTTGAGAATCCTGTGCGTGCAAGAGACAAGATGGAAAGGAAAATAAGACAAGACAGCTAGGGGCGGCTGCAAGCTGTTGTATAGTGGAGCAAATGAACATGGAAGGAACGGCGTATGAGATCTGGAAGATAATGTAGTAAGTGTGAACAGAAGGAGCGACAGAGTGATGAGTATTAGGATATGCATGGGTGAAATGATCAATGTAGTGTGTGCGTATGCTCCGCAAGTCGGTTGCGAGGAAGAAGAAAAGATTCTGGGAGCATTTGGATCATGAACTTCGCGGTGTACCCACAGGGGAAAGAGTAATTGTGGTGACTTGAATGGACATGTAGGCAGAAGCAGAGAAAGCATTGAGAGGATTCACAGTGGCTGGGGTGTGGGAGATAGGAACGAAGAAGGAGAAAGGGTAATAGACTTTGCAACGGCATTCGATCTGGCGATTTTCAATACATTTTTCCAGAAGAAGAAGAAGGAGCATCTCTTAACTCACAAGAGTAGTGGAAAAGAAAGTCAAATCCATTTCATCTTGTGTCGAAGACAACATCATAAGGAGATTAAGAACTGCAAGGCCATAAATGATGAAAGTGTGGCCCCACAACACATAGTGGTGATTGTGGACTGGGAGTTTGCAGGTAGAAATAATAGGAGACTCGAAATGGAGAGCCCAAAATTAGATGGTGAAGACTGAAAGAAGAGAAACCAAGAAAATTGTTCAGGAAAGAGGTTCTCGAAAGACTAAATCTGCAAGAAGAGGATGTGCAAAAATGGTGGAATGTGAACAGTAGGATCATGCTAACGGCCGCAGAGAAGACTTTGGGTACAACTTGAAGAAAGAGGCCCCCTGCAGGAAAAGAGACGTGGTGGTGAAATGAGGAAGTGCAAAAAGCTTTTAAAGCTAAGAGAATAGCTAAAATTAGATGGGACGCTTCAGGGACAGAAAAGGATAAATGTAGCTTCAAAACTGTTAGTAAGGAAGCAAAGAGGGCAGTGGCTAGAGCAAAAGCGCAAGCCTGGGATGAACTGTATGACGAACTTGAAACACCAGGTGGAGTGAAGAAGCTATACAGGTGAGCAAAAAACAGAGACAGGCAACAAAGGATATTACCCATATTAGGCAAATTAAGGATTAGTGCTTACCGATGAAGACAGAATTAAAGAGAGATGGGCCGGATATTTCGAAACGCTCTTAAAAGATGAAAATCCGAGGAAAGTTCTTAGCGATGGAACTCCACCAACACCACGAATAAGCCGGAAGAAGTAGAGAAAGCATTAAAGAAAATGAAGACCGGAAAAGCTACAGGGCCTGATTGCATACCAGTAGAGCGTGGAAGAGTTTGGGACTAGAAGGTATAGTTATTGTATGGGATCTGATGCAAAAAAAAAAAAAAAAAAATGAACAGGAAAAAAATGCCGACTCAATGGAGGAATAGTATTATTATACAATTTTTAAGAAGAGAGATATACAGGATTGTGGAAACTATAGAGGAATCAAACTAATATCACATACGTTGAAAATTTGGGAGAAAATTGTAAAGGAAGATTACGAGAAAACAATTTGGATTTATGCCACGAAAAAGCATCCGAAAAAGCAAAAATGATTGCATATAGTCTTTATTGATTTGGAGAAGGCCTACGACAGAGTACCACGTCAGGAAGTATGGAGATGCTTGAGGGAGAAAAGAGTGCCGGAGAAATATGTAAGGATAATCCAAGATATGTATACAAGAGCTAGAACTCAGGTAAGAAGTTTTGTGAGATTGACAAGCCAAATCCCTGTTATGGTTGGATTACACCAAAGTTCAGCCTTAAGCCCGTACCTCTTCAAAGTAGAGATACGTTATATCTCAGGATGTGGGAGATAAAGCCCTCTGGTGTATGATGTTTACCGATTATATTGTACTATGCAATACTGATAGGGCAGAACTTGAAAGGAAAGTAGAGAGTTGGAGGAAGTCTCTGGAAGATAGAGACCTGAAGATTAGTAGAAAGAAAACTGGGTATCTTGAGTTTAACGGAGAAGGAAATGGAGAAGTGATGTTGCAAGAAGAACGATTGAATAAAGTGAAAAGTTTTAAATATTTAGGCTCAACTGTTACTGGGAATGGCGATTCGGACTCGGAAATAACACACAGAATGCAGGAGGGATGGCGAAATTGGAAGAAAGTATGTGACATTTTCTGCGACCGCAGAATCACGGTGAAGAAAAAAGGGATGATTTACAAAACAGTGGTTAGATCAACAATAATGTAAGGAGCAGAAACATGGCCAATAAAGAAAGCACAAGAAAAGAGATTAGATGTCACCGAAATGAGAAGGCTACGCTGGATGTGTGGGATAACAAGAAGAGACAGTGAGGAATGTGAGAGGAAGAGGAACAACCAAGGTGGTAGAGATGTCCAAGAAGACACAAGAAAGAAGAATGCAGTGGTATGGACAAGTAATGAGAACAAAATAATGACTATGTAGTCAGAAGAGTGATGGCAATGGAAGTGGAGAGCAAGAGAGGTAGAGGGAGGCCAAGAAGGAAAGCGATGGATGGGGTTAAGAAGGATCTCGGGGAGAAACGTCTGTCAGGGGAAAAAGTTCAGGACAGGACTTTGTGGAGAAAGAAGTATAAGGGTCTCATTCTAAAAATGCAATTGTGGGAAACAGTACAGTGATTGGCACTTTAAGAAACTTTTCGTAAATAAATTTCCATATCTGCTTTATTTATTAAGGTATTACAATGACTTTTACTGTCAGCATTCTTGAAAGTATTTAGTTTAATCAGATTTAATGTTTGTCTCGAAATGTAAACACACAAACTTTTTATTCGAAACTTAGGCAACAAAGGTGTACATCTGCAATGAATGGCACTGAAAAGGTACAAATTGGCTGATGGCTACAGTGATTGGCACTTCTTTTTTTTTTTTTTCTTAAAAACTCTGTTTTTCAAGTTCTGAGTAACCAAATACGTATCTAAGCACTACACCGAAACGTGAGTAATTCAAGTAATTAGGTCTATACAAGGTAACCTAAAAAGTTCTTACCGTTTTTGACGTCGCATGGGAAGATGTGATAACTAATACGAAAATAAGTGCCTCAGGTACTGGAAAAGCGATCAGGGTGAGAGTGGGAACAATGACCGTGACCAAGACAAACACTTCGCGACACCAAGTCGGCAAAAACGTCAAACCTTTGGAGAAAATGCTGTGAATGAACCAACCACCAGGCATTTGTTGGAGCAACTCAGGCATTTGTCCCTGTGTGATGAACCCGCAGTGGGCACCCACAGGTCCTGAAGGTGGTCACAGAGCAGGAGAGCAGCCAAACGTGTGCCGACCTTGCCAAACGCTTCCAGGATTCTGCTTCACTTGCACTCCATTGGAAAGACGTACACGTTGATCAAGTGGATACACCAAACATACTGCAGGAGCCAACACGTACCAACGAGTGACAACATGCTCTTTGTTGCTTTTTTGGCACCGTAACTCACTCATATTCGATCGAATGTTCACCAGTAAGGAAAAGTAGGTCCTGTATGAGACTCTCACGCGTGCCAGACATTTGATGTATTATTATCTTGTCTACAACTTGGGTAGTCCCACAACAATGATGAAATAAATCTTCGATCAAAATAAGATTAAAGCTTATTATAAGCTTATATAAGTTTACCCGGTCGTGAGTTTACTTCTGCCTTCAATGGCACTTGGAAAAATGACACAAAACCAAGATACCCACTTGTTCCCTAGGAATTACGAGGGAACATTCCCAACTGATCAGCCGATATTTACATGAAATATTATTTTCTCACTAGGTTTTAACCTGTAATACACGAAAATGACATCCATAGACCCTACCTTTTTGAAAATTTTGAACGGAATTTTTTTTCAAATATCGATTTGTGCCTATTTGTACATTGTAATGAATAGGTATGAAGAGACTTGTCGAGATAAAACCGCTTGAGGAATATGATCCAACCTTGGGTTGGGGTAATGACAATAGGTGAAGGGCTACATCTGGTGGTGGTATGAGAATCATGGTCGCCATCTTGAAAGCCACCATCTTGGATTCGGCTCGAGAATTTTAAAGACGAAGAGGGTCATGTGATATACCATTCTGGGCTAGCTCATTCCCATAAATTCAAGTATGAAGACATTTTACACTTACGATTATTTGTTTCGGAGATAGAAATTCTAGAAGTTACAATTTGGCGTCCTACAACGTGTGCTCAATTTTTTGGCAATTTTGATGGGCACACAAAATCAGTCGCTTTTAAAATCTCCACCAACGAATCTAGCATATCTGCATCACCGTTGAACCCACTGTTACCCACTGCACATGAGGAATTTAAAAACGACTCGTTTTATGTGCTCACCAAAACTGCCAACAAATTGAGCACACGTTGTAGGACGGCAAATTGTAACTTCTAGATTTTCTATCTCCGAAACAAATAATCGTAGGTGTAAAATGTCTTCATATTTGAATTTCTGGGAACGAGCTAGTCTAAAATATGTCACACAAAATATGCCCTATTTAAAATTCTCGAGCTGAAATCCAAAATTTTCCTTGTTTATAAAACTTACAAAATACAATTTTGATAGTAACTGGCATTAGTGTGTCGATTACTTTCAACACAAAAATTTTCATCCGCAACTGGCGCCCCTACCTTAGTCACCTTGGAAATTTACGAATGGTAGTAACACCTTGATACATTCTAAGTTTAAATATAATTTAGAACAAATGGAAATAAATTATGGTAATATATACAATGGAACAATACTTTAAAAAATCATAAGAAATCAGACAATATTATACAGAAAGAAAACCTTTCCTGCAGCCAAACTAACTCTGATATGTTTGCACCCACAACGAAGAAGAAACTCCAGTTGTTGAACTGAGTCACTCAAGTTACTCAATATCTATGGGTATAGACAACTATGGTTTCCCTTATAGCAAATAATAATAATAATAAAAAAAAGCTAAACGTACTTTACCTTAGGCACCAATTCGCAACGGGAGGAAAAGGAACAGTGATGACACTCCTGACTTAAGGTAATTAAAAAAATATATATTCGAACTGTTAGCGCACTAAAATTCACCCCGCCTCCATAATTTTGCTCCTTACATATTGCCGAAGAAAAGATCATAATCTAGTCCACCTGTATTTTTTTCATTCTCTGACGCTCAGTTGCCTAACCCGACCTAACCCACAGAAGCTTAACTTGTAAACAGTAAAACGAAAAGCTCACAAACATGCACGCCATTAGTATTCTTCCACGTGCCTGGGCACTTTACGAATTAAATATTACAGTGTGATTTCCTTAATAACTTTTATGTTGCTACCTGTCGGATTGTGCGTATGGACCTGCCAGGCGATTAAAAAACCAAAAAACGGGTTGTGTAGATCGTATAATATTGGTCAGTATCTGGCTAAAGTTTGGAGTAGTTAAAGTAAATTTTATCCTATTATACACATCCGAATTAAGGAAAGGTAACAACGTTTAAAGCATAATCAACTCGGTCTAATAGTAGTCGCAATGGCATTACTATAGTAGTGAACAATTAACCCGTCGCATTTTTGAGAGTTACTCATACTTACTTTAAAATGATCCTCACACACAAAACATACGGATGATTTGCCGAGACTCTTTACATCTCTTCGCATTGCATACAGCCATTTCCTTCGTCGTTTCTCATCTTTTGGTACCGTAATAAATATTTTGTTAGGAGATTTTATTGACGTGTTAGTGCATAAAGGAACTATGCACCACTTATACGATTTCCTTCGACTGTTCATTTTTACTTTAGGTTTTTGGCAAACCAGCTGTTTTCAATAAGTACAAGTCTACTGATTGATTACGTTGAAACATGGCCGCCCGCGCAAGGTACACAGTGTCGACCTATGAGCTCTATCTAAAAACGATACTGGACTGACTGCTGCCAAAGGAAGTTCATAAATGTTTGAATGAAGCCAGGGCCCGGAGGGAACACTGTGTCCACTTCCAGTCTAAACCAATATGGACCAAATTTTCAGTTCTACCTAGTTTTTGACATTTGATATCACTGTGCGGCACGGTTTCTACTTATGTCTTTATTCTTGCAATAAACGTAAATATTATTTGTAGTATTTTATATTACAGAGTAGTATGTATATGCAGAGTACAGTATACTATTAAAACAAATTAATAAATGTGCTGCACAGCGATAAGAAGCGCATAAAACTGAGTTGGAACTGAAAATTTGGTCCGCATTGGATTAGGTTGGGAGTGGACAAACCATTGAGGAATTGACATGGATCTAATTTAATTCTCCCAAGGGACAAACCAGTTTAAATATTTACTCTAGCGTATATTTTTCGACACTATACAGTCACTCCAATATTGTTATGTAGAGATATTGGGATATTGGTATAGAGATATTGGAGTGAAGATAACGAAGGTTGTTCCAGATTACAAAAAAGGTAGTAAGACCTGTCCATGTAGCTACAGACCAATATCTTTGGTTCCTTTTTTTTTTTCTCAAATTCTAGAATGTGTAATGTATAGTCAGGTAAGCAATTATTTTGAACACAATAATTTAATTAATAACAATCAATTTGGATTCAGAGTGGGCAGGTCAACCATTGATGCCGTTGATTCACTAGTTTAGAACGGACTCCATGTGTTTCAAAACAAGGGATTTGCTCGGGACACTTTCTGTGACCAAAGTAAAGCTTGCTTTTGACTGTGTAGATCATAAGCTCCTATTAGAAAAGTTATTTCATTACGGTATACCCTTAAGATGTTTGAGACATATTTGAATGACCGCAGGTAAATAGTGTCAGTTGGAGAACAGCATACCAGCGTAGAAAGAGTTTTATGTGGTGTTCCTCAAGGTTCCGTATCGGGTCCTTTTCGCTTTCTTGTTACGATAAACGATTTATCTGCATGTATATCATCTTCTTTAATTTTATACGCAGATGACACAACTTTCTTAAATTCTAACAACAACTTTAAGTCTCTGAAGGTATTAACTAATGATACACAATCTCATGCTGCTATATGGTTTAGAACAAACAGTTTTCTGCTAAATGATAGTAAGACGCAGCATGTGTACTTCAGTCTCAGAACTATGCCCGTAGAAAATTCTGTTACCGTAAAATACTTATGAATCATGATTGATAATCAGTTAACATGGGATTCCCATGTAAAATATGTTACCAGTAGGCTATCTAGAGCAATCTATCACCTAAGAAACCTCAAACTTTGTGTACCAGATAATTATGTGAGGACAGCGTATTTTGCATTTTTCAGAGTACTTTGTCGTATGGAATATTACTATGGGGCTCACATAAATGATATCCTACTACTGCAAAAGAAAACTGTCTGGATAATCTCTGATTGAAAATGTACTGAGCACTGTAAACCTATTTTTATTGAATTAAGACTTTTGACTTTAGCAAATTTGTATACTTTCATGGTTTTGTTGTATACTCAAAAACACCTACCTACATTACAATGTAGAAACAGTATACATTGTTATAATACAAGGAATAATAATCTACTTGATGTCCCATTCAACAGATTAACAAAATGTTCGAAAAGCTATGAAAACCTAGGGTACAAACTCTATAATAAATTACCACAGGAATTTAAGAACTTACCAGATACTGTGTTTAATAAGAAGCTATGTAACTGGTTAGACGATTCTACTCTATAAATGAATACTTTGAGGAACTTAGTTCAAAATGATTGTAAATTTGTTATTGTAATTCTGCATGTGCACTCTATGTATTTATATTATTTAATCTTTGGTTTATTTACGTTCTCTTACCGTATTTGAGTCACGGGGAAGCGTACCTGATTGGTGCACATTTGTTATATATCGGACAACAATAATAAAAGTACTAATTGTACACTTGGAGATACTTACTTTTCCCTGAAGAAATAACATTGAATTAATCCTCAACCTAAATACCTAATAATAATGGAAGGACATCCTGATATTAGACAATGAAATAAGAACAAACATTTTACTATTTTGATTGATTGAAAGAACAACATTCATAGCAACTAACCTATCTTGTGTCGATCTGAACATGCAGTTATTCGAGCAAGCTTGTTTACTCCTATATTCGAGAATCATACCCTTAAATACACGTACCTTTATTTTATTCACTGTTGAAGTCTCTGTCTTCACTACAGTGTGAAAGATTCAAATGTTCCTTAATAGTGTCTATAAGACCTTCAATTTTCTTTTTCTTCTTTTCTTAATACACACATATTGACTAATGTTGGTTGTTTCTAACACGGTCATTAGATAGTAGAGAATGTTCTGGTTTAATGTAAAGTTCTATGGTGTCTAACACAAACTCTGTTAAATTCGACTAAGTTCACTTTAAAAAAAATTCAAGCAGAGGGTGAAGTTTACCGTTCAGAGTCGGTCTTACAGCCAGAAAGACTAGCGTGCCGTGCCAAAGTTTTGACTGGTTTTATTGCTTTCTAATTTTGACAGATCACACTCCGTTCACATTACTTGTACGTGATTTCTTTCTTTTTGAAAGTATGACGGAGGAGGAAGGGAATATTACTTCAGAAAAGGATGGGGGTAATTTTGGGAAGTGTCCATGTATCGTGGCCTCGTACTGTTTGTTTTCCAAATTACACACAAACCATAGCTCACGTCTATCCGCTCTAAATCAGTCATTATCACGTATTTCAAATACTTCTTTTAATCTTTCACGTATTGACCATTACGTAAAGTATGACATTCACGTCGATAGACATGATTTGGTTCCTGACTTTTCCATGTGGAGAGACACAAACAAGTCTTTTTATTTTAATGGGTAATCGTGATCTGCAGGTCAGAGAGGTCCTGCTCACTTTTGCTTTGGGAAAAATTGCTAATTTAACCTTGCTCTTTGCATGCGATGTTGCTGTTTTCTTGTTAGTTGGGAATTACAATGACCCTGAGGTTCCATGTTATAGCTGGAATCTTGTCTGATGAAATAATCATAGGAAGACAGTTGTTACTCAATTATTTTAAGAAGCGGGGATACAGTTTCGAGTTTCGTTTTTGCCATCAGCCGACATCCAGATGGTTCTGTTACAAAGTCGAAATCTTACTTGCCTACGGTTTTCACGACTTGGTTCCTTGTCATCTTCCAGGAAGGGTCTACAAGAGTCATTTGTGGTTTGAAAGGACAGAAGAGATCTTGCAAGACATATAGCTTAGGGGCACTTCTCCCATCTCTTCCCTTCCCCCTGTCTCAAACAACTGAACGCCGAACTTAGGTCCAGTTTTGCTGCTTCTCGCTTTCCTCGCACTGGTTGAAAAAACAAACAAAAAAACAAATGCATTGACTTACGAACCAGTGGCTTAGGTAAGGGGGGATATGGGGGATATATCCCCCCCTTAACTCCATCTATATGAACTTGGAAGAGAGTATTTTCGCAAGAAATGGAAACATGTTTGGAAGCATATAATTGTTAGTTTTAAAAAATAAAATTAATTGTAAGGATTATGACTACATCCGTCTCCATATAATTGTTTATTTTAAATAGATAAAGGACATTCATCTCCGTATTGTACATTCTGCGTTGTAGGATCACAATTAGGTGAAAGTGGTAAATAACCTTCAGGACAACCAGTAAAATTAAGAATTCAAAAACTTGAAAGAGCATACCAAACGTTTAGACAACAGATTTCTGTGGCAATAATATCGATAGCGTTGAAAAAAAAATTCAAGAGAGTAATGAAAAAATGGTAATTCCTGTTACTAATAGTGTCAACGAATGTAGATCGGAGAAAATTTCAAATATAAAAGCATTTTGCTTCTATGGTTGAAGCAGTTATTTTGTAGCCTACGTAGAGAAGAAATAACTAACATACATTAGATATGAATGAAACATGATTACATTACAAATGAATGAAAAATAAAAATTTCACAAACTGGGAAAAGATGAATTTGCGGTGAACTGTATTTTGTATGGAGCATGCTAGTAACTTTTCACTTCGAGCTGACATTATTATGTGAGTGCAATTCTTATTAAAATCAACTCGAAATCGCGACCTTCATGACGCTGGTCTAATATTTCAGACTCACTGCCCGATTTGTACAATTTGCTGAGGGAATTTTTTCAGAAAACAGAGCCAGGGAATACTTTTGCAGAGAGGAGGAAATCCAACCATATACCCCGCTTCAAATCGAACACTGCTGTGACCACACGACTATAGTTTTGGGCTATAAGGAGAGAAGAGTCTAACCATTAAAATCAAACGATTGAAATATACAATCAAGTTTCGATTAAGGAATCTGTTGACTGAATATGGAGTTGTTTTTTCTGCATTAGCGAATGAAACTAAATATGACCAATATGAGAAAGCTCTCCATTGTTGGTAGCTATCAGCTACGTCAATGATGAGTACGTAAGATTTAAAAAAAATAAGTTTCTTCACGTGATTCGGTCCCCTAACATGGTATTGGAAGGAGGGTTGTGAAAAAAGAAGGTCGGGATTTAGCGAAAACAATTTATAAAATCTCATAAATTTTGGTTTTCTTATTATGATAAGAAAATGATGGTAATAGCAGTTTGCTTGGAAATTTTAAAACTGTAAAAGACATGTGACAGTGCCCTGCTGCAATTTAAATGTATTATGCAACTTAATGTGGAAGTATTAAGACAATTCATATTCGACTGATATTGAACTATTTAGGAACAATTGCAACGCTTGTGTTTTTATATCCCCTTACGGAGACTGCATTTTTGTGACATCATGAAGAGTGTAAATATATCACTTAGAGCATAAAGAAATTACTAAGTATGAGAAAACTGATATAAAAGTATAATTCATGATTTTAAAGAATTAGCCTAATTTGTGTTCGAAGAAATTGTCCAAATTTCTTTATCGAACAATGTCACAAGCTCAGATTGAAGGCATGTATTTTTAATTTCTTCCCTATTTTTATTTGATTGAATTAGAATTTCCCTACAATTAACCGTTATACAAAGGAACACCTTCACTTAGAAGCTGTGAATAATGCCAAAGGCGCTGTTATCAAGTTTAAAAGAACCAAAGAAAACTGTCAGAAGGAAGACAAAACAAGTTGCAGTAAATCAGATCATGGAAGAAATCTATGAAAATATCTACAAAAATGCAGAAAATGAGATGCAGTTACAGTATAAGACAAACTCTTTCAGGCATGTATTCAGATTTATATTTTAGGGTGTTTAGGAATTGGGGGGGGGGGTTCAAACAGGATCTGATTTTGCAATTGATAATAAGTACATAATCACGCCTAAAATTATGCTAAGATTACAAAGATACCGGAATTTGGGAGAACCCTCTGAACTCTTTCCATGGATACATCACACAGCTGTATGATAAATTAGTATGGGTCTAGAATATCCAATAGCTACAAAAATCAACTAGGTTACAAAACTGACAGTATGGTAACAAAGGTGTTACCTGAAGCTTCATTTTTTTAAAATTAAGACACCGAACATGAGAATTCCCTAAGTAAGAACAACTTAAATTTTCCTATAAAATATTCGACACTAATTGAAACTTTCTAAAGGGAAACTAATAAAAACAAAAAGTTCTATTCAAACTATCAGCTTATCCCATAACTAATATCGTATTATTCAACGTGATTAAAAGAACGATAATATACCTACCGTTAATCAGGAACATGGTCTCTATCGGACTCCACAACACTCTGCCATCTGTTAACCAGTTGTTGACTCTCCCGCTGAAAAAAGTCACCGGTTTTGGAGGCAAAGAACTGGGTCACTGATCGTAGCACGACGCCATCCTCAGTTTGCAGTGTTTTCCCGGAAAGATAGTTTTGCAGGCTGTGAAAAAGACATTAGTCTGTTGGTGCAAGATCTGGTGAAAGCGCCGGGTAGGGGAG
>JAGDQP010004333.1:46550-86018 GCA_022664845.1 Lepisma saccharinum
CAGCCAAGTAGTTCCAAGTACTTTTCGCTATTTCATGCACGGTTTAACGCTCGCTCACCAATGTGGAAGCAGCCGAGTAGTTCCAAGTACTTTTCGCTATTTCATGCACGGTTTAATGCTCGCTCACCAATGTGGAAGCAGCCAAGTAGTTCCAAGTACTTTTCACTTTTTCACTCTAATTTAATACTTCCATGACTCAAAACTTTGTTATATAGATATTTTAAGTTAAACACTTTCACATACGTTGGAAAAGATTACATATATTGTGTCGTATAGTAAAGTGTACCCAGATACTTCTGTGTTTAGCAGCTTTGAACTTCCTACATACAGTAAATAGAAACTCGACATTTCCACATAAATTATGAGCAACTCAGTGGCACTTTAAATATTAATATCCTACTGCATCTAAATACAATACAAACTTTATTAGGAATTATAGTAAACCCTCTGTATCAATTTCTATTGCAATAGTGATTGTACAAAAACTACAGAAGAAACATCAGGTACACTTTACCTCAGCAAGATGCGATGGAATTTCTTGTAGCGATACTTTTTTTTTCTGATAATATCTTTATTTCATATCATAAAAACAAGGGCTTAAAAATTCCCTGCTCCATGTTCACATTTTAATTTTTAGCATTCCGGAAGCACAGTTGTCACGTGTTCAAGTCACCAGCGATGTAATTGGTAAATCACTGCGTTGAATTCAATAAAAATAGGACAGGTTCTAAATAGGACGAATTGGATGAGAAGACTTGAAATCAAGAGATTTCCTGTGTGGAGTCTCTGACTCGTGACGTCATTTTCATCCAATTGCTTGTTCAACGATCTTGTTCAAGCTTTATTGAATCGTGTACGAGGGGCTTAATACTCTCAAACATCACACAATTATCTCAATTCCTCCTGTAAATTTCTAAAAATTGGTACGGCCCTACTGTAGTTAACGCTTCTTTTATTATACGTGATGCAAATCACCTTTAACAGACACCATCTGTGAGTACGGAGCTGCTCCATTTACGGTTTCAAGTGGAACGCCCGACGTATACTAAAGAGACGTCTACTGTTTCTTGTATAAGCAATTGCTAAAGTAGGCTCTATTTATCCCTGGTGATTCTGTATATTATTTACTTTTTGTTAAATGGATTTGAAAGTATATCCAATGTTCTCTTCATTATTTTGGATGCATACAATGCAAAATAAAGGGTTGGGCAATATTATTGCAAGGACAAAGTTCAGGAGCGTATGCATACACATCACCGCTTGATTTTGCATCATAAACTCCATTATATGCAACCGAAATACAGCAGATAATAATGCAAGTGCAGTTAACGCCATATAACAAAAGTAGCTAATACAAAGATTTTTTTTTTGTATTTATTTTGGTGGCTTCTAGATTATCAACAATTTTTAATACTAATGTAATCATCGCCTAAAGCTTTAATATTACTGTTGGTTCTTTCTCTGCATATTGTGTGTGACGTCGGTTTACGAGATAACACTGTAGACAGAGGTACATACAGATACATTTCACTTTAGATTCCCCAGCTGTAGAGCTGTTTGCTCACTCAATAGCACTCATTCTTTTTGCAAATAATTCACAAGGTACTTCGAGAAACACAGAGCGACAGCCAATAATCTAAAAAGTGTTACAAAATAAACATGTCATTTCGTTAAATACGAACTCTGGTTGTTCACCTCATACAAACATGGTGGCATACAGAGGAATACTAATTGTGTCATTTCGTATTATGATTGACTCGTATTTTAGTACGACATTCACGGATTTAATGTCGAGCAAGCGAAAACTATTAGAAAGGTCATATTATATTTGATTGTGCGCAATCCACATTTCTTTAACACTTACAGCATGTTTGACCTGAATGCCAAATAGTCGTAGATGCTTTTAGCTCTTTCACTTGTATTTAACACTTCCATCACTCGACATTTTGCTTTTTAACACTTTCACATACCTTGAAACATTACACTTTTCCCGTAAATGTTACATTTTTAGGAAAACCTAAAGTAAAATTTAGCTGTGCTGTACGTATTGTTTCCAAAGGGCGTATTGAAGGTTTAACGTAAATCGACCATGTGTTGTAGTTGAGAAGCTATTACAGCGCTTCTTATGGCAAAGTAGTTGAATCACGCATAAATTTTAAGCAGGCTGATTGTCTAGCAGTAGAAGTGTTTTTAAGCCTCCATGGACATGATTTTGGTTGCAAGGTTGAGGACTATTTCAGAATACATGTGGTATTAACGTCAGAAGGAATCATAATGGACGTAATCCATGAGTCATGGTGTCAGTTACAGCGGGTGTGCTTTAAAACTTTCGAAAACGTTTACTTGTAGCTGCTCCGATACTGTACGCGGTGGAGCGATGAATTCTCTGTCCGGGAAGCCAGGGTTCGATTCTCGTCCAGGCAGCATTTTCCTTTTTTTTTTCACAACTTGTGAATAAATACTCTCTTCTGTTTATTTCTGCATATTCAGCATTTTATAATACTTCACGGACATTGAATGTCGAGCGAGTAAAGACGGGTTAGTGGTCAGGTTAAACTTTTTCTTTAATTTGGGAAAGGTCAGATAGGTTACGTAATTTGCTGCATTTGAATTTTATTTATGGCCTTTTTAGGCATCTAAGGCTCAGGCCGGGTTAGGGGAGGGGAAAGGATGAGGGAAGGTGTCGGCCAGGACCTGTATTGAAGGTGCCATCCGGCATTTGCGTGGTGTGGCTGAGGAAAAATCCCAGTCAGGATGGTCGGCGGCTGGGATCGAACCCACGACCTCCTGAATGCTACGCCAATGCTCTACCACTGAGCTGCGGCGGCTCAGTCGGTAATTTTCTGAAATACGTTTAACATAACATTCCATACAATCGAGAGACATCTAACAAGAGAATAGTACTGTGCTGGAGACTTCTTCAGTGTTCCCATGCCTGCCGCTTTGAAGTGCACTCAGCCTCCTATCAAATTCAGTACCAGTGTGTTCTTGGTACTCCTGGGCACTTTTGGAGGTAAAGGGAGTCGTCCGTGGGACTGACCACCCCACACGTCTTTGTGCCGTTGGTCGAGAATATGTGGAGAGCTATGTGCAAACCCAAATGCACTGTTAACGTTGCGTACGGATCGTGCTTTACCTTTGAAACGGACGTCAAATTTGTCATGGGTTTAGTTTCGTTTATTAAAGAAAACTGACCTCCACTGAGGTGCTTCTGCAGAGACCGTTCTGAAAGGTTTCCTTCCAATTTTATATTCGTACTTTTGGAGAATATTTTCATTATAAATTGGTAGCATTATAAATCTGTGTACTTTCATTAATGCAGTAACTGTAAGGTTACGTTAACTTACTTGGACTTAGGTAATATGTAACGTGAATTATATGTTCAGAGGTGTGTCAACACAGTAAGAACATGGGTGTCTGTATTTGAATTTAAGATTTTGATATGTTACAGCGTATACTTCTGTACTTGATCATCTATCCACTTAATTGTATAGTATTAGTGGAACTCAAATTTACTGGGAAATTTTCAATTCGGTATTTTTTCATTCTTATGTAGTAACAGACACTGTAATCTAAGTCTGTTATGTACTCTAGACTTAATACATAGACAAATGACATATCACTAAAATTGACTCCAGACTAAAACACAAGAAAGTACAGTTATTTTTTAAGTAAACCCCCCGCGCTGCAACCTATATGAAGCAGTGGCGGCTCATCCTGTGAAGTTGGTGAAGTTCTACTTCACTTATTATTTTGATATGCATTAACTAAATAGGCATTAATAAGTATTAATTGGGCCAGAAAGTCAGTCAACATCATCTAAGATCGGATATTAAAATAGGTTATTTGTGTTATATGTAGAATTAAGGAAGGTACTGTCATGGTAACTGATTTAAGGATTCGTTCTCTACAGTTTCCTGCGAATTTGTAAACAGTGCTTCTGAAATGGCTGAAGAAGCACTGATATCCTCTGTTTTGTGTATAAGTTTTATTTTTACGTATTTACTGTATTAGTGGAATTTGTCGTGGTAATTAGAGAAACAGTGTTCTGTTCCAGGGATTTTCAACTTCAAAATGCTCGAGGGCCACAGTCAAGTGGCAGGCAGCACCTAAATCAAATAGTTAAATAAAACACCTCGGGCCCCCACTCTTGTTTGTAATAAAGTAATTTCTTTCTCCACGTTCTTGATTTAAAGTGCAAAATAAAACGTCCACATAAAATACAATGCAGTACCTCCATTTCAACAGCTCCCATCCATATCATACCAAACGCTGTCTTCTATACGCTCTTGCTGTCCTGGGCTCCCGCATCTATTCCTCTAATGACCTACTTCAAAATTATTTTAATACCCTCACCTCAGCTGTCACCGACCATGGATATCCTAAACAACTGAACCGTGCCTGTAATCACCCCAACTCCAACAGACCTCCCCGCGAAGCTCCCTCCGCTCCCAATCTTCTCACCCAGTACCACCCCAGCCTTCAGGCCCTGCAAAAGCTCCTCAAACTGGCGCACCCCATACGGCATCACCTGAAACTAAAAGTTTTTCTGTCGTGTCCCAAAATAGTCTGTCACAGACTTCCGAATCTCAACACGCTTCTGACAAAACCCGCTGCAAAACCTGTCCTATTTTTGATCCCAGTCTGACCTTCGAAAAGCCTGTCACTCATAAGACGTACTCTTTCTGACAATCGCATATCTTCCAACTTCATTTATCTCCTACTCTGTAATGTATGTTGCGTGTTCTACGTTGGCGAAACCCAAACACCTGTTGCTATCCGCATCAACAACCATGGCTACTCCTCCAAATCACAGCTTTTTCACCTCCCCGTACCTGAACACACTTCTTATCATGACTGCACCTTTGACGAAACCTTTCGAGTCAGCATCCTGAAAATTCTGAACCCTGACTCACCTGCCACAGTTACATATAATATTCTTTCTGGATAGAAAAGGAACTATCTGGCGAAATAAATCATATTTACGAAATGAAAGTACACGTACAGAGTTTAATTTTGTACCAGGAGAGACGGATTTTACGTGGAGAATGAAATTGAACGACCAGGATAAAACAAACGTGAAAATAGTTCGCGTATTGATCCTAGAAATTTCAAGGAGTTGAAAAAGAAGGCCAGCTTTAATTGTAAAGTTTGTAAATAATTACGTGGTAGACAGCAGACAGTGAACGTGCGTAGCCGTGTCCTTCGACATTAACTGACGCAGTTTTTAATCTTGGTGCTAACCGCAGTAGAGAATATAAAAACCTTGTAGGACCCGTTGAGTGGAGGTATGTTGAGTAGCTGAAAGAGCGGTAGTATGTATTAAGTCTGTCATTTTGCACACAATTTTCACAGACGCCTTCGACATACTGTGTGAAATTTATTGTGATGAACGTATGAGTCGAACACAATATTACGATTGCTACAAACGTTTCAAATCGAACCTCCACCGAGGACAACGCTAATTCAACGACCGTCCACATCTACTGACATCGATCACGTGGAAAGGGTGCAGGAAATCATCTGTGCAAACCGACGTCTCACCGTACGTGAAGGTACTGTTGAACGGAACATCAATACAGGCTCGTGTCGTAAGACTTTAACGGAGAAACTGCAAATGCGACGTGTTGCCGTTAAGTTTGTGCCACGTCTGATAATAGCCGAACAAAAAGAGTACCGTTCAGGATATGTGAAGAGTTGTTACGCCGAGAAAATGCTGTTCCAAATTTCTTAAAAGCTGGTGATGTGAGGGTATTCCAGTCATTACAATAGCTTGAACAATCCTCACACCTCCCCCGGAAAAAAGGACGAATGAGTAAATCCCGTACTAAAGTGATGTTAATAGTTTTCTTTGACTTCCAGGGAATTGTCCATTCGTAGTTTCTGTTATGCGGTTGCGCAGTGAACGTAAAATTCTATGTTCTCGTCATGCCACAATTACGAGAAAAGGTACCGCATAAGAGGCAGAAAAAGTCCAGGAGGGTCCATCACGTTAATGCACGTTCCCAGTACTCTCTCGCTGTCCGAGTTTTTTTTTCCCCTGCAAAGCACCAGACACCAGACTTGTTGTCCCACAACCCGCCTACCCCTGATTTGGTACCAGCCCACTTCTTCCTCTTTCCTTAATTGAAATCAATCTTTAAAGGTTTCAGGTTCCAGACCATAGGGAAGATCCAGGACAAATCGCTGTGGAACCTCCAGGCCATTCCAAAACAAGTGTCAGCAGACATTTCAGAACTGAAATAAATGCTGAGAGCGGTCTGTGTACAGTGGAGGAGTAATACTTGAAAGGAGACAGGTCCGGCTAAGTGTTGAATATTACTGTTTTCTCAAGTTTTTTAAAAGTTCGGTTCCTTTTTGAACAGCTCTTGTATCTATTTTCGTCTCCCGTGACTCAAACTTCGGACCTTTTTTGTTATTTGTTTCTTGGTACTTGTAAATCTCCAAGACTGCTTTTAATTTGTGTGTGTTAACCATCTCACCCTACAGGGTTCTAAGCATAAGCTCCTGGATGTACAAATAATGAATATACAGTGGAACCTCGATGTATCGAATTCCTTGATAAATCGAAGTTCTTCCATTCCCCTTGAACCTGCTATAACTCAATGTGTATTTTTACATCTATATATATCGAAGTTGTTTTGATAAAATCTATAATACTGTACTGTATTTATTTTCTTTGAACGACAATCGTTCATGTTGCAATCTGTAATCCGCACCATTGTTTAATAGACATTTTAAAAATTAAAATACAGTACCCTGTAATTACATCAAATTAGTGATGAGAAGCGCATCCAATAACCGTTGTTTTGGTTTTTGTGAACCTCTATATATCTCAGTCAGTCAGAAATCGCCTTGATAAATCGAACCTCAGTATATCGAAATCCTCGATAATTCGAAGTTTTCTCGATCCCCTTGAGGTTCGATATATCGAGGTTCCACTGTACACCCTCCATTCCGAAAGAAACCGAACTTTTGAAAACAAATAGTACCACTAGTGCCATCTGTTGTAATATTTTACCGGTAGATGGCGTAGTCCCTCATTGACAACTGGTATAAATGTCATGACATTTGGATGCACGGCAACAAAGTTATTGCGTTTCAACTGTCAGTGTGTTGTGTACATCGGTCGAAAAATGAGTTTCAAACAACGAGCTGCAATTGAGTTTTGTGTTAAACTGGGTAAACCTTTTACTGAAACGCACCAAATGCTACAAAATGCATATGGTGATGAGTGTCTATCCCGTACGCAAGTTTACGAGTGGTTCAGGCGATTCAAATCGGGTAGAGAGACGCTGGATGATGACGAAAGATCAGGCCGTCCCAGAACCGGATTATCGGAAGAAAACATCGAAAAAGTGCGTGAATTCATCAAACATAACAAAAAAGCGTCGGTGAAAGTTATTGAAATGGAATTAGGCATTCCTCAAACAACCGCATACCGCATTTTGACCGAAGTTTTGGGCCTTAAGAAGGTTAATTCGCGGTTTGTACCACACAAACTCACCGAAGACCAAAAAGTTGATCGAATTGCGCATTGCAAAGACATTGTTAAAAGTGCTCGGCAGGATCGAAACTTCTTGAAATCGATTGTAACTGGTGACGAGACGTGGTGTTTTGAATATGAGCCCGAAACAAAGCGGCAAACTGCTGAATGGAGAGCGCCGGATGAAGGACCACCCAAAAAAAGTCGCTTGGTGAAGTCAAAAGTTAAGGTGATGCTGATTTGTTTTTACGATTCAAAAGGAATTATCCACAAAGAATTTGTTCAGCCCGGCCAGACAGTCACTGGAGAGTTTTACTTGGGCGTCATGAAGCGTTTGCTGGCAAGAATTCGTCGTCTTCGGCCCGAATATCGAGAAATCGGCAGTTGGACTCTTTTGGACGATAATGCATATCACATCGTTCCCGACTTGTAACTGAATTTTTGGTCAAAAATCACATTATTCGTTTGCATCATCCGCCCTATTCACCAGATCTCGCTCCGTGCGATTTCTATCTGTTCCCGAAACTGCATTTGGCGATGAAAGGAAAGTGGCACGCATCGATTGAAGCCATTGAGAAGGCGACGACCGCCGTCCTAAAGACCATTCCAATAAAGGACATGGAGAAGTCGTTTGACAACTTGTTGGAGCGTGCAAATATGTGTATCGATGCAGAAGGGGAATAGATTGATTAATAAAAATGATTTGTTCCAAAATGTACATTGTTTTTTTGTTTTTTTAAAACGTTCGGTTTCTTTTGGAATGGAGGGTGTATTTTGTTCCTTTGAAATAAAAAAAACTGCTTGAAACTCATTAAAGCATTCGTTCTTTTCTACCTCTTTCACAGGATGTTAACCTCATTAACTCTTTAGTGATTAGAACCAAAATTCAGTCAGTTGTGTGCCCAACTCCAACAGTGAATTTGTGGGAATTTGTAAAATGTTAAACTGTTCGGAAATTATCGAAAGACACACACAGACTTAGTTCTGTCAATAAGTTAATTCACTTGTGTCAATTTGACCCCGCGGGCCGCCAGTTTCCAACCTCTGTTCTATTCCAGTGAATTTGTGTAGACTATCTCCTCATCGTATATGGGACGCTATTTTCTCTCTCCCTCTTTTTCCTTAGTTATTTTGAGAAGGAACAAGTTCAGGTGGACTCATGATTTAGTCAAAAAGTTCCTGGCCCGATATGTTTTCTTAGCGAAAATGTATTTTCCTTGCAGTGGAAATAAATTAATTTATAAAAACGTTAGGAAAATCGTAGCTGAATGGAAAAAAGAGTTTTTCTTGTACTTTCAAGCTTTGCAATGAAGTACTTTCTCACTTATTTTCAGCTAATCGTGTAAGAAATACTCTGAAGTAACAATATTTGTACTGTACTGTATGAATCCCGTTTTAAGTGAGTTACTTCCTTTGTTTTAGGTATGTGGCTGAAGAAATAATGCGAATTTCATTTCGAAATCATGAGTGAAATGGATTTGGCTGGAAAAAGTACCCGTTCCAACGAGCATCATGTTGTTCCATCTAAAAATATTGAATTTGTGGGTTGCTGTAAAGTGGAATATGACTCAGATGAAGGGCCCGAACCTGAGAATGTAACTGACCATCATACTCAAAATCTCTGGGGAGGAGAGAGGATTTCCAGGGATGCGCAATGTGCTTCGAAGGAAGAAGCAAGGTTCTGTAGTAACGATCATGTGCAGATTTCTGCAGAATTTCTAAAAAACAAGATTAGTGAAGTGACACAGTTAACCGAGGATCGATCAGAAAATTCACTTTCTTTATTGACGTTAGCGAAAGGCGATCTTCAGCGTGATGATAACCGTCAAGCACTTCCTGATGAAGTGATATGTGGAATTACAAGGTGAGTATCGTTCCTTAATAAACTTGTTCGATTCAGTCCCTGTTCTTAAACTTCTCTTAAATATGTCCACGAAATAATGAAAATAGGGAGCGGCTTCCCCAGTACTTATCAGGTGAGGAAATGGGAAATGAAGGAGAGTCATATGATACGTAAGTCTGGGCTAGAACTTTACGAGAAGCTCATTGGTAAAGTCAGGTTAATCTGAAGGTTAATGGAAAACAACGATCTCCAACAAAAGATGGCAGCACCATCTCCGTATATGTCTAATGTATTTTTATCGTTACACGAAATTTCAATGTTGCCCCTACAAATGCAAGCCTAGAGAGTTCTAACTTTCAGGGAAGAAATTCAAGAATTCTATCAATGCCCATTTTTTTTAATTTTTGTTTTTCTTCATTGTTGAAATCGTTTTTGTTGTGAATAGAACAGTGAAACTCTTTCAACAATGAACAACCTCTGAAAGTTAGAACTCTCTAGGCTTTAACTTGTAGGAGCAACATTGAAATTTCGTGCAATGATAAAAAGACATTAGACATGTAGCTAGTGCTGCCATCTTTTGTTGGAGATCATTGCTTTACTGTATTTCTGTGAGAATGATTGACATGCGAGATTTGTGTGGGGTGTTTGAGGCAAAGCTAAGGAAACCACGTATTCATTTTAAAACATTTAATAAAACTGAAAATCAATTTGATTCCAATGTGTGCCGGATAGTGGCGTCTGTTGGTGGATAGTGTGGACATGGCCAGCGTCTTGAAGTACGCCGTTTTGTAGATCTCATGAAACAAAAATTATAAATCACGTCCACACTAACTATGTAACGGAGTAGATAATTCACAAAGAAACTGGATCGGAGAGAAATATACTTCTAGTACTCAGTAATTACACTTCGTCTGGTAATGCACAGTAGCACCTCATATTTGTGCTTAGGAAGACCAAACTTGAACCGTGACTATATTCTGGAAACGACAAAGAAGTAATATGTATGAAAACAGTTCGACCGCTCCTGATTTTTAGTCCACTGTCAAAGCGAGTCGCTTTGGTGCAGAGATACCACCCATTCGTTAAGGGACCTCTACGAACTTTCATATAATCTACGCCACTGCTGAGATGTTCTTTCCACCGGCGGGTCTTCTTCTTCTTGGAGGAGAGATGCAAATCACTAGGACAACCTCCTCCAGGATGCCGTAGCTGGGAGGTACAAATTACTGAGACGACTTCCACCCGGAATATTTGGGATAGCAGACTGTAAGTAGGAACACCCTCCAACGAAAGCATTAGATAAAATCACCAAAAATTCGATTTTTAAAGGTAGTTAAAATTGAGCAAACTGCTCGGTTCGTTTTGGTATAGTTTCACATGCATTTTATAATGACACGCATACTTTTAATACTTAACTATGCATGCAACAAAAAGAGCACATTTACAAAAGTACAAACATTACTTGAGGAATATTATTTTACAATAAATGTCCAAAAAGAACACAAAAATACTGTAAAATGTCCGAGATATTAAAGTTTATGTTAAGTGAGAGTGTAAAAACTGCCACCTATGGAGTTGCATAATAAACGACTTTTATACTGCATTATTTACATCTATTTACATTTATACTGCATTATTTACATGTAAAATTGTACCAAAACGAACAGAGCAGTTTGTTCAAATATAACTACCTTACCAAATCGAATTTTTGGTGCTTTTATTTAAGGGTAATGTAAAGCCAAGATCTCCGACAAGAGATAGCAGCACTATCTCCGTATATGTCTAATGTATTTTTATCGTTGCACGAAATTTCCTTGCTGCTCCTACAAATTCAAGCCTAGAGAGTTCAAACGTTTAGAGAAGGAAGTTCATAACCAATTCAAGAGTTTGATCAATGCCGATTTTTTATTTTCGTTTTCCTTCATTGTTGAAATCATTTCATTGTTGTTATGAAAATTGAAACCTATAACAATGAAGCTCTTTCAACAATGAACAAAAAAGAAAATTAAAGATTGGTATCGATCATGCTCTTGAATTGGTTATGAACTTTCTTCCCTGAAAGTTAGAACTCCCTAGGCTTGAATTTGTAGCAGCAGCATTGAAATTTCGTGTAACGGTGAAAATACATTAGACATATACGGAGGTAGTGCTACCATCTTTTGTTGGAGATCGTTGCTTTAGATTATCCTTAAATCAAACTTCCAGGGACCATTACACGCAAGTACTTTATTTTTATGCGTTAATTGTTCTAATTTTATTCTAGACCAGGTAATGTGTTGGTAGCACTACGATAGAACATATTACTAAAGTTTTCATGTATATTACAGTTTATTTGAAAATGCCACATTAGTCAAAATAATTAGTGATCACATTAAATCATTGACAAGGTTTGCACTGGCCTACAAAACTAGGTCAGAGAACTCAACATAAAGGTGAAAGGATAGGAAATTTCATGAAACATATAGTCCTGAAAGTAATCAAAATAAGAAAGTCACATAGGAAAAAGCAAATCGTCGCTGACTTTACAATAGTACCTAACAGCCACTTTGGGTGAAAATGACTTTACTGGATGTTTCGACTCATATTCTGTCAGGACAAACCCCGAAGTAGTTCTTCATTTCTCCAACAGATAGTGGAGTATCATCGACAAGTGTAGTGCTGCTTATGACGGACTTCTATTTAAATTCGGTACGGTTTTCTTCCCCCTCGTGTAAAATTAACATTTTGCGACGTAGGCGGTATTGTAAAATCTACGACGATATACAGGGGTAAAAAGAACGTGAGTTGAACATGGACCAGGCTTTCTGAATATGTACTATTTGCAATATGGAAGTGATTCCTTGGTTCATATGTATATAAAAGAAAACATGAATTTTGATGATACTGTTAAAATTGCTGGCCTGCCTAGGTTTTCTGAGTCGGATCATAGGTCACTGTTACACACACACACACACATATATATATACGAAAACTTTAGTGAGACCAGGACGACTTACGTTCGGCGGGATAGAGCGTACTATAGGTTCACTTACCCGGGTCCCAAATAGCATGACTTCTTTCTTTATTGTCAGTGTTTATTTACTCTTGCTTCTGCTGACAATACTAAATCTTCTTTTCACAGGTTCACTTCGATCATTGATGTTGTTAGAAGATGTCGCTCTTTTACAGTTTTAATACTGATTGTGCATTGTCAAGGGGAAAGGTTTCTCTTGAGCTATTTTTCTCGTTTGCTTTTAAACAACAAAACAATGTGATTGTCATACAACGCAGTCAGATCGTCCGGAATTACTTGAAATAAGTTGCTATTAGATTAGTGTTACGTTAAACGTTACCGTTTTATGCATTTTTTAGGTTCTTCCAAGAATATCGTAATGTTTTTGCGGTTCTCTCACAGATTACCTTAGGTAGAACAAGTATTACACGGGGTTGTGGTTTTAGCCTTCAACCAATTTATTATGTAAGTGATGTAAGTTACTAAGTGATTAACAAAAATAGCGTCCCGTAGACTACTAATTACAAAGATTACTTCAGAATAGGTCTGCTTCTTCTTCTTTGGGTGTTAACTCCCTATGTTAAGGTGTGTACCGGAAGCTTAGCCTTCTGTGCACGGAAGGACACCAACGGCTTAGCCCACTGTGTGCCAGGATGTACCAGAAGCTTCGCCTTCTGTGTACAAGGAGGTTGATTATTTGGTAGAATACACACTAAAAGCTTCGCCTTCTATGTGTACGAGGTACCAGAAGCTTAGCCTTCTGTATATGCATGGAGTGATACCAAAAGCTTAGCCTTTTGTGTACCGAGGAGGTTCAAGAAGCTTAGCCTTCTGTGAACAGGAGAGATGATCACCCAGGAGTGAAGCTTCTCCTCTATCGATTCCGGCTCCCTCTATTTATTGATATCAGCTCCATCTGGTGTTTTGGTGTGGAGTTGTCTGTCTTCTGCCACTGATTGTGTCACTCACTTGTTTTAATTACATAATTACACACATGTTTGTTCTATCAATACTGTTGGTGTACTTACATAATATACGCGTGTCTGTGAACACACGGGATATTACAATATTAACTCTAGAAAGAAATCGAAACTAATGTTATAATCATGTTAGTTGCTCAGCATTTCTCACTCCAGTGATATGGTGCTGTTTCAGTAGTAGTAGGGTATGTGATTAGACAATTCGCTTTGCTCCCGCTGATCCCGTTAAGAGAATCTTCGTTCGAAATACGATGTACACATTTCTCTGTGGGTGATGATTGAAAGAGTTCAGTGTAGCCATTGAGTGTGATCACTAATGGGTATGTCGAAAGCCTGTCAGATTAGACACCACCAAATGTTACGCAATAAGTCACCATGAAGGGTTTAGTTTTCTTTACTCCACCAATATTAAGCCACTTATCGTATCGTACAACCAGCTTTTGAATCCCATCCTCATAGGAGTCTGCTGCCTGATTTGATAACCACTGCAACACGGCAGTTTTGACCTCCTCATCATCGTCGTGGCGCTGACCACCCAGATGCTTCTTCAAATGCAGGAACATGTGGTAGTCACTGGGCGCTAAATCGGGACTGTATGGAGGGTGATCAAGTTGTTCCCAGCGAAATGATGCGATGAGATCTTGAATTTGATTAGTCGCGTGTGGACAGGCATTGTATTGTCATGAAGCAAAACAACCCCCTTGCTCAGCATGCCACGCCTTTTGTTTTGGATTGCACGGCGCAGTTTTTTCAAGGTCTCACAATACGTCGTCAATAGGTCTCACAATCCGCAAGCAACACCTCCTTTTCCTGTCCCAAAACACAGTACACATGATTTTCTTGGCTGAAATAGTTTGCTTGAACGTCTCATTCTTGGGTGATGTTAAATGCCACCATTTCATGGATTGCTGTTTCGATTTCTGTGTAACGTAGACCACCCATGTTTCGTCGCCTGTGACAATTTGTCTTAACAGATCATCACCTTCCTCACTGTACCGCTCAAGAAAAGTCAACACACTGGCTAAACGTTTGGTTTTGTGCACCTCAACCCAACGTGAGCACAACTTTCGATAACTTAAACGTACGGTCACAATTTCATAGACAACACTTCTTGCGCTTCAGATAACGACGAAACCGTAAAGCGACCGTTTTCTTTCATTTTTTTTTGTCGATGTACCAAATCTTCAGTAATGACAGAAGGTCGCCCACTTCGTTCATCATCATGAACATTCGTGCGGCCATCTTTAAAAGCTCTGACCTATTTCTTTACCATTCCATCGCTTATAATGTTTTCTCCATACACTTAACTAATATGACGTTGAATTTCAGCCGCTTTCACGCCTTTAGCACTAAGAAAACGAATCACACCGCGTATTTCACAATCGGCGGGATTCTCAATCGGCGGAGGCATTTTGAATACTCTCAAACAAACGTAAACACGGTCGAATGTTTCCGTAATGGCGTCTGTGGCTTGCCAACAGATGTAGGTACACAGCGCGGAATGCCGACCGCAGTGCTGCAATAGTCGGAATTTCAAAACGGTGCTTGCTTAAAAAATACGCCTCGTAAGTTCTCCAACCTGTCTGGTCAGTGTGAGAGCTGTAGACCAACTCCTCCCTCCGGGAAAGGCCTCATCCAGTAGTGGATTGAATATGGCTGTCAATTATTATTATTATATATATATATATAAATAATCACAGCCATATTCAATCCACGAGTGGATGAGGCCTCTCTCCCGAAGGAAGGAGTTGGTCTACTGCTCCCACGCTGACTAGACGGGTTGGGAGAGAAGAACCGAAGCTCTCACTGTGATCGCCACTGTCTTTTATTCACAGCAGCTTCCCAATTGTCCTCACGATGCTGGGTCAACACCGAAATTTTTGAACCCCCACCGGGAATCGAAGCCGGGACCACTCGCACTGAAGTCGAGCGCGCTACCGACTAGGCTATGCAGGAGGTGAATTATGAGAAAAATGAAGGAATATACTTACAGCTATATGTTCCGTATTAGAGCACATACATAAACAAATATATACAGGTCACTACAATATTTCGTGCCCAAAGTGGCACTTAATCATATATAGAGGAGAAAATGACGTGCACGTGTTCGTTGAATGAGCACAAGATTGAGGAGACAGTGGTGACACATAGCGGTCGACGCATCAAGCTTGGAGAACAACTGACTGCTGTACAGCGCGTAGATTGGAATAATTTACAACTGTATAGCATGCAAGTTCAGGGTCGGATCGTGGAAGGAAGTGTGTTGAAAGTGCAGGGGGAAACGAGAGGTTTAGAGTTATTGAAGGTTAAGGCCAGGTTTTATTGTCGCGCTCAAACCATGAATAAAGGCGTGAGGTGCTGGTCGCAGGGCGTAAAATGTGGATTATGGCAACCAGGAAAGATAGATCAAAATTGGTGTTGTGGTACTCGGTGTGTAAGGAGACTGGGGCATCGGGTTTGTTCATAGTGCAAAAGTGACGATGGTTATTAATACCTTCGTCACCATAGCGGTGGCTAAATACAATGTGTAGAAATTGTAAAATAATTGCAATCACAACTAACAAGACACAAATTATACATATAAGAAATGAATATGCGGTTCTGAGTGACTGCATATTCATCATACCCAGTCCTTGATGCAGCTGATAACGTGGCAAACTTCGGATCGGCTCTGGAAAGCACGCGGGCTCGATTGCTGTTGTTCACCATCCTGACTGAGTTATTTCTCAGTTTCATCAGGTAAATGCCAGGATTGTTCCTTAACGAAGACCCTGCCCGTGATCGTACTTGTCGTTGACACACAAGAGTGATCGCTGAAGGACGTCATTCCTTAAACATGTAACGGGCTTAGGTTATAGATGCCTGCTGAACCTATAAATGAAAATTAAATTTTAAAAAATGGTTGTGAGTGTTCGTTGTTCACGACAAATGTGAAATGCAATTAGTAGCAATTATCTACACATCTTTCTGTTTATTTTCTTTGCTTACATGTATCGGTTATTGCTTGTCGGTAATAAACTCTAAGCCTGTGATATGGCTTTCCTTTTTGCTTTATAGAATGTGTAGTTATACTTTAATTAGTTATCACGAAGCTTATTTAGTGTGAGGTGGTTTTTTGCTTTCTTTGCAAAACCTGCCATATCTGAAAATATATGTCAGAAAATCGTTTCTATTTCAGCCTTCCGCTTCGAGAGGCAACTCTGCAGAGAACGTCGAAGATAGAACGGAAGAAACCCCCTGAAATGGTTTCGTCGAGAGAAATACGTCAACAAAACTCGTTAATAGAGGTAAGTAAAACTGGCGAAGGATGCGTTAAAGAAAGAAAACTTAAAAGAGCAAAGAAATGGCGTCTCAGTATTGAAGTTCTCATCGACAGGTTGGCATTTACAAAGGAGACCTCTGGATATTTATGACATATTGGAAAACAAAATGTTGCAGCGATGTAGTTGCTATAAAGTTCGTACGCTAACTACAAGAAAAATCAACGTTTTCTGGCGATAAATCCAAATCTTTATACAGTTTTGTTTTCATTGCCAAATATTGAGATTCTTTCAGCAGTAGGAACATTTTCTTTTAGGCGGCGATGACGATTGGTGTTTTACCCTGAGGCAGGGTTTCCGGGTCACCTTAACTTCCCATCGGACGGAGGTTACATCCTACGGGCGTGACCTACAGTTTAAGGTGAATTGAGAACTACTACATTCAAGTAGATCCACTGGAAATCGAACCTTTGATAACAATACGACGAACGAAACTACTTTCTGTGAGGTAAACAACTTTATTTTCTGTCAAAACATCTGTTCGTTAAATACTAAGGGAAGCAGTAGAACCAGCTTTTGCTGTAAACAGTTGAATATCAATTTTGCAGTACCCACAACTGTCTTAAGTAAGAAGTAAACTTCACGTTTTAACAAATTTTATTCTTGACACACAAAGAGCAAAGAAAACGGAGTAGTGTTGAGAAGCTTAGCAACTATTTAGAAGATTTCAGTACATTTGGGGATAGAAAATTAAGTAAGTTTACCTTGATACAACTGAACCCCCGTGCGTTAAACCAGGTTTCTACTTTTTAATAAATGGTTGCACTGATGAAGCTTTCAGGTAGAGGGCGAAAAGTGCTTCCGCAGAAGTGGCAGATCTCGGTTGACTGCAATCTACATATGGTACGCATTTTTGAAAATACATGTGTTCTCCGTGCGTTAATATAACTCTGCAGTAGTTCTATATTAGGAAAATTTGAATTAGGCTTAGATTGTGCATATGAATTGGCTTTGGGTGAAACACGAATAAACAACGGCCGATATTTAATTATAGCTGAATTTGTTTATTTGCGACAAGCAAAATGAATCTACCAGTTTTTAAAATAAAATTAAAGGTTTAAGATTCGCAATGCTCATAAAGGCTTATTATACCCTATAACTTTTATTATATAATGGATATCATCCCCCTGATTTGAGACACTGTAGTTTGTGTACTACTACTAAATTTCACTTTAGTAATTTCAATTTCAAAAATCTCATTTAAAGAAATAATGTTACATTCTTCTTCGTGAAGAACTTTCCATAAACTATGGTCCCTAATTAAAATCCTCTTTTCCTTACCATCTCCATCTTACACCAAACCTTAACGGATGTTTCCCGTCTGTTCCTCAATCGGAGACCCTCCCGCTCCAAACCATCTGTTGAACTGTACATTTTTCCTCAAAATAAACTTGTAATTTTGATTTAATTCGCTCCATTCTCATCCTAACTTCACAACTGCAGAATGAAGAGCCGTTCATTTTGATCCTACCATTATTATTCGTCCGGCTGACAGGAAATCTACCACGGTAGTCAAGAATTACTTTGACTATCGATCCGAAGCCCGTAATCAACTTTCTGATCCTTCCTTTTACCGCTCCCCTGAGGAGGACTACACAATTCTGTCTCAACAAAATCCACACCTGCCGCACATAATGACCACATGAGTGGCTGTCGCAGTTTGCTATTTCTGCTTCCTGTCCCAACGAACCGAGGACTCCTAAATTTTACTGACTCCCCAAAATACCTGGTAACTTGGGAAGACCCATTGTTTTCAATATGGATCACCTACTGAGAGAATCTCCTCCTTAATCTTACTTCCAACCGTTTGACCAGACTCTCCTTTTTATGCATAATACATTCTATCGCCGACCTATTCCCACCATCGTAGTTTCAATTTACGTCGCTATACACCAACATTCCTCACACCCATGGCTGCGCTGCCGTTGAATATTTTCTCGATACAGTCCCCAATCCTCGTAAACCCAGCTCACTATTTCTGCTTCAGCTAGCCCAGTGTGTCTTCAGCATGAACAACTTTTTATTTGAAAACCGAAATTACCTGTAAATCAATGGTACAGCCATGGGCACCTATGTGGCCCATTCTTACGCCAACCTTTTCATGGGACGCCTGGAGAAACAATACCTGAATTGCACACCTCTCAAACCTTTCATTTGGCTTTGCTACATTGATGACATTTACTGAACCAATGGCAAGAGGTACTGGAGACGTTCCTACAAGACTTCAACTGCACTTTGTTCATCAAATTCACATGGTCCTTGTCCAGGGAACACGCAGCTTTCCTAGATGTGGATGCCTGGGTCAAGTTGACGTTAGACTGGCGTCCAGATCAGATGTACCAACCGCATTTAATATCTTCAGTTCAATAGCTACCATTCATACCAAACGCTGTCTTCTATACACTCTTGCTGTCCGGAACACCCGCATCTGCTCTTGTGACGACCTACTGCAAAATTACTTCAGTACCCTGTCCTCAGCTCTCAGCGACCGAGTATTCCCAGTCAGCTCATCCGTAAATAATGGGAGCGCTCCAAGAATCCAGTAACTCCAACCGGCCTTCCCGAGAAGCTCCTTCCGCTCCCAGTGTTCTCACTCAGTGCTATCCTGGCCTTCAGATCCTCCAAAAACTATCTCATCCCATCCTGACTGCCTCACATGAGGCTGATAGAAGATTCACCTCATGCCCTAAAATAGTATACCGCAGGCCCCCGAACCTCAACACGATCCTGACAAGTGCAATAAATCCAGCTGCAGAACCTTTCCTATTTTTGAAATTCCGTCACGCACAAAATATACTCTTTCCGACATTTAAATACTACTATCGTTAGACATTGTTCGAGAGAGTATTATTAGAACTAACATGTTTAAGTTACATTATTAAGAAGCATTGTTCAACAGGCCTCAGTATGTGTTTTGCTCGCATGGTGGCTCAGGGGACTTCAGGTTTATCAAACTCGAGGCTGTTTCGGAAGATTGCAATTCATTATGCCGATTCGACTGTATAGTGTGTAACCACGTATCTCAGAATTCGCTATTTTTTTAGGTTTTATCCAACGCGCTAATTCGTATCGCAATATTGTACTTTCACAGCAGCTTGCGTTTGTATGATACATTACTTGTCAGTGAACCAGCTGTTAAGCTAGTTTTTTTCTTTCTGTAAACTTTTTTTTTCTGATACGTGGTCGCACACTGTAGCCGATGACCTTTTTTTTTATTTTTGTAAATAATTTAAAATTACCGTCAGGTCAATTATACACTGTGCAATGCTTTTTAAGAACAGCACATTGTTCGGAATTGAATGACGTGTCGCCATCTGTCAAGTAAATGTGAAAAATCAGTCTGTAAACAAGTTCCTAAATAAGTGAAACTTTTTACTTTGCTTCTTATAAATCGAATAATAATTGACTGTAACTTCATAATTCTTTCGTTAGTACCTAGGTGCATTCGGTATGGATACGAGGGTGGTTATTGTTCTCCGATGTGCGAATTTTCGCGTGATATCTCAAATTCTGTTACTTATATAAAGAAAAGCACGTGTGTAAACGCTCATTGAAATCCAACAGTGGGAAGAGGTGACACAAAGCATTTGAAAATACAAACCACTAGAAGGCCTGTATTCGAAAACGTTGATAGTTTAGTCCGGTTGAGACCTTGTTTGACGAGCATCCCAAAATAATGCAGTTAGAAAATAAGGCTTTGCTTGGGTTAAGCAAAGCCTGACAGGTTTTTTTTGTGGATTATCTGTAGTCACACCAGGCAAATGTCGGGATGGTACCTTCAGCTTAGGTCGTGACTGATTCCGTCCTGCATATTTTCCCTTGTGTTTTATAGTTTCATAAATGTATTATCTCAGAATGATTATGATAAAAATAGCCGATATCAGTTTTTGAGAGGAAGAAAAACCTGCGCTATATAGAAGAATAAATACCGATAAATACACATAGAAAATGAACAGTTTTTGCAGTATTGATTAAAGGAAGTGGAAGCATTTTGGGGGTGAAATGTATATTAGGTGAAGAAATACACTGAGGCAGTTTGTTAAAATAAGATGTTCTTCAAATAAGATCTGGAACTTCAGATTTATGTACTTTAAGACTTGTCACTATCGTAAGAGTAGATATTTGACATTTAAGCGTTTCTGTGGGTATTTGAAGATGTACATAAGTTTGTTCAATAAGTTTTGCCTCCTAAGTTATAACTTCTTTTATTAAGTGAGGAAAGTTTAGATGTCCTCTTATGAAGGGTAATAGAGTGAAACCTCTAGTAACGGACACCTCTATCAAGTGGACGCCTCCCGTAACGGACATATTTTGTAATCCCCAAACATCGCTATAAGAAACGTATTGGCAAACCCCTCTAAAGCGAACACTGTATTGCGGACACGGACATTGCTTTCTGTCATTTATAGGCGATTTTTGCCTCCGTATAACGGACACTTTCAAAGTGATTTCCGTAAATTGTCAACATATCGACTATCATGTAGAATGGTTTGACAAATTGCCTTCCACAGTTCGTAATTAGTTCGAAAAACATTTTCAACGCTAATGGAACTTAGACATTTTTTCGTGCACTATTGGATAAATAATATGCTTCAAGTGAGAAATGTCCTCCACTCGGATGGTAAAATAGCAAAAGAGCGGCGCAAGATATCGAAGAGGAGATGGAGGAGAAAACCGTATGAAGTAAAAAATTACACCCCCTTCCCAAAAAAAAAATGTCAGTTTTGGAGCATTTCTTACTTCTCTCTAAGAAAATCACAAACATACGGAAGATGTAATATGTAGTGATAAAAGAAAAGTAAAAAAAAAAAAAAGTATGAAACGTTATTTCTAAGTTGTTTCCTAAAATTTAAAGTACAGTTTATACGGCAGAAGGTAATGTAAGGAAGATTTTAGTTACATGCATACAGTATAATTACTTCATCCACGAGTGTATAGTTTTTTTCTGTTGCATATGGTATTGCTCACTAATTTACGTAAGAAAATATTGAAACCTCTGCAAGGCGGACAACTTTCGATTCCCCGTGGCTGTCCGCTTTAGAGAGGTTTCACTATTCTCGGTGTAGTCCCTACCCGTGTCGATTCACTTCCCATCGGTGCCCTAGTTTCTGCAATCCATCAGGAAAATGAGGTAAGCTGTTAACGACATGTGTGCCATCCGTATATAGGGAGACCTGCATGGACGTTAGAACGATAAGGAGATGGGTAAGGACTGCTCACACGAACAACCCATCTAATTCCACCTTGCAGGCGTTCTGTCACTACCCACTCGAGATGTGGTAGGACGTGCTGATGAACTGATTTGTTGGAATCGCTACATTGAACAGAGGGAGATCACAGATATTCTCGGCATAACTCTTGAAAAAGTGAACCACATCATCAACGACGCACTTGGGTTCAGAAGATGTGTTCCATGTTGGTCATCCGTCATCTGACAAACGAAATTAAACAAGCCCGCATACAAATGTGTCAGCAATACGAAACGGAGGGGGATTTCTTTGTGCGTCGTATCGTCACCGGACCTAGTGCCTTCTGACTCTTTTTAAGCTGAAGGGTACGCACTTTTCGATGATGAGGTTGTCTAGGTGGTGTGTCGTCAACAGCCGACCGAATGCAGAAACTAGTCTTTTGATGGCGGAAGTGTATCGACGCGGCTGGGTACTCTATTTAAAAGTGATGTTACTAGTTAAAAGAAGACATTCCAATCTTTCATTTGAATGTAAACTTAAATTTTCCTTAATAAACAAGTTAGGACCTAGGAGGCAAAACTTACTGAACAACACTATTATTTGCCTGGTCTGACTACGGAAGGGCAGTCAGATTAGTTTAACCGAAACGTACAAGACAAAGCCGCTTTAGATAAGCAACCACGCTGTCTTTTTTAATGATAAGTCCACTCTGGCATTCTTGGTTAGTTCGATTATTTGTTAGAAGAGTAGTAAAATAAAAAAAAGCCTATATATGCTAAGAAATTTTTGTTCTGAGAAAAAGCAAACATTTTCAAGGAGGATTTCTTGTTTAGTGGCACCTAATTGTGGGGATTCCGTAAAAGAGCTCGGCAGGTGTAGGAACACAATAATGTATACCTTACTTAAGATTGAAGAAATGTTTAGTTACTATGTTACGAGGTAATAAATAATACTAAAGGCTCTTTTATTTGATCTTTCAGATCACAGAAAATGCTTCAGATGACAAACAAAACATTTGTTTAAAGGAACTGGAGAAGTCTGGTGATACGAAGGATCCTATAGAAAGAAAAGCACAGTATAGTGTTGGCCAGTTTTCCGAAGATACATCACAGGTTTTTGGAGTCTCAGATGAACTAAACATTTCAATGCAAAAAAATAATTACAGCGATGAAACGAAGAAGGCTATAAAGCAGGATGATATGGATGTCGAAACTGAATCATTCCAGTTTGCAAGAAATTCAGAAGTGTTTGATAAAAAAGATGTATTAAAACAGTTTAGGAATAAGAAATCAGAAGTGGGTAATTTTCTTGAAATCACGTTTGAAGAGAACTTGACAGTAGAGCGACTCTTAACAGGAAACACAGAAGATGAAACAAGAGGATGTACCGTATGTGGGAAATTATTTTTCCGAAGAGTTGACTTAGAAATCCATATGAGAAAATCCCACACAGGTGAAAAGCCATATGTATGCAGAGAATGTGGGAAATCGTTTTCTCACGGCCATCATTTGAAAGACCATATGAGAACACATACAGGAGAGAAACCATTCACGTGCAATGTTTGTGGGAAGTCATTTAATCGAAGTATTAGTGTGCAGCACATGAGAACACACACGGGGGAGAAGCCATTCCAGTGTTCTTTGTGTGGGTTGTCATTCTCTCGGAAGTACCATTTGCAGCAACATGAAAGAATACATACAGGGGAAAAGCCATTTTCGTGTACGTTATGTGAAAAATCATTTGCTAAGAAAGGTTGTCTAGAACGGCATGTTAGAACCCACACTGAAGAAAAGCCATTTTCTTGTAATGTTTGCGAGAAGTCATTTCGTACTAAAGGAGAAGTGCAACGTCATCAGACAAAACACACAGGGGATAGACCTTTCATGTGTCAAATTTGTGGAAAATTATTTGCTCAGAAAATTAGCCTGGAGCATATGAGAATACATACAGGTGAAAAACCTTTTAACTGTACTGTTTGTAAGAAGTCATTTTCTAGAAAGTCAGAAATACACCGACATGCGATACTTCATTCAGGAAAGAAGCCGTTTAAGTGTAAAATATGTGGAAAAGCATTTTCTCAGAAAATTACCTCGGCACACATGAGAACACATACAGGGGAAAGACCATACCAATGTACTCTATGTGGAAAATCATTCTGTCGAGGATTTCACTTGCGACAACATGAAAGAACACATACAGGTTAAAGCATGTTGGGAATAGAACATGTATCAAGTTGTTTCGTATTAAATGGCCGTTGTTGAAAGTTAATTGGCTTTCTTCATAAAAATCGACAGTTTCAACCCATTTCTCTCAAGAAGATGCAAGCCCATTGGTTTCTGTGCGGTATAGGTAGTGGTATCAAAAGTCCTGTGTACAGCTGGTGCTATCCTAGCTGTGTGCGTTGCAAACGTCTACGGTTTCATCATATCAAGTTAGAACAAAGCTAACATATGGGTCACGGTGTTTCAATTGTAGAGCGCTCACCTCTGGTGTTAGGGGTGGATAACTACCGTGGACGTAGGTTTTCCCGGAGTTCTTCCATTTCCTCCCACTTTCTTCATTTCACCAATTCATCTCATCATCCATCCGGCCTGAGCCAAAGCTGCCTGAAGGTCTTAAAAAAGAACTAACGTGAAATTCTAAGTGAAATTGGGAAAATCTGCTAGAGACGTTTGACATAATTCGGCGAGTTTACGGCTATGCTGCAGTGAGTCGTTCGAGGTGTATTGAATGACACATACGCTTCAAGAGCGAAAAAAACATCACTGGAAGGCGACGAGTGATCAGGAAGACCTTCATCCAGCTCAATGCCTGAAATTCTCAAACCCATTCGACAACTTGTGCATAATCTTCGGAGAACAATCCACCCGTACTTCATGTCGAGGATCATTACCAGTAACGAAACTTAGGTGTACAGGTATCATCACAGTGCAAGAGCCCATTATCATCTCGATCGGAAAAATCGAGGCAGGTCCACAGCTCGACCAAGTGCATGCTTATCGTCTTTTTTGACATTCGCGGTATTGTGCGTAAAGAATTCGGCCCTAGCGGTAACGCCGTCAGTAGAGGTTTCTCCTACCAGGTTCTTTTTCTGGCTGTTCGTTCTAGAAAACAAATGCTCTATTTATATTGCTCATTACCTCCGTGGGACTGTGTCCAAGATAAAAATCATACAGAGTAACATAATTTGACACCGATACATTGCAAACTTCAATTTACTGCGAGACACTTCACGCTACAGTTACTAACAAACTGATTCCTGTATTACGTTTAACAGAGTTGCCACTTCACATTGGCATATAGCAAACGATATGTTCTACCAGTTCTCACTAGTCCCAATGCAGCCAACTGCACAGATCTATGCAAACCGCCACTTTATATGCAACAACCTGATATATGTGAAAAGTGATTTCGAACTAAATTAAATGGGAACATGTGACAGTATGTATGTACAAAGGAGAAATGCTGTATGTAGCAGTTTGAACTCTTGTAGAAATTAATTAAACTAACATAAAAATACATACATGTAACAAATCGCTTAGTCACTGAAATTGAAACAACATATCTGTAGTGTCTGATGAAAGTATAACTATACTTTTGCCGTTTAAAAAAGTTTCATAAATTATATTGATATCTACCATAAATATATGTCTGATGTAATTCTTTTGTGAATGTTACACACATTGGAGAACAAATATTATTGATTACAGATACGCAGAGGCGGCGATTACCAATTAGAAATGTGAGACAGTGGGGATTGCATATCGTGTGCAAGAGGATCGCGAGGGAGGTGAAAAAAGAAATTTAACGTCGGTTTTATGAGTTAAAAACAAATAAATTACAAATAAGGTAAATTATTTTGCGTGTAGTTTTTATAATTACTAAAAATAATGTAATTTGTTTGTTTTTGTGTAATTAGGATATTCATGTGTGTGTCTATTAAAACCTTCAGGAGACTATTTCATACATCGTAAAAGGAAACCGCTTACTATAAATAAACAACAAAATTACTTTTCTGAGTAGCTGGATGACATGGTAAAAGTGCGTCGCAGTATGAAAAAGGTTTAGAAACGCCTGTGTAAAGTATATTTGATGGACGTTTTAGTCAAGTTTTCGAAAGTGGAATAGCATATTTAGCAGAATATTTTTTGTATTTTATAATAAATTTAATTTGTTTATTATTCTGTGTTATTGCAAATTAAACATCATTAACTAAAAGTAACTGCTAACACTTCATTAAAAATAAATAAATATATATATATATATATATATATATATATATAAATCACAGCCATATACAATCCGCTAGTGGATGAGGCCTCTCCCCGAAGGGAGGAGTTGGTCTACTGCTCCCACGCTGACCAGACGGGTTGGGAGAGGATATATATATAAGGAAGACGCTTGTATCAGAAGAAATGAATACAATTGTGCATGGGCTGCTACTCAATTATACATTTAATTTGAAAAATAGTAAATGGATTCCAGGATTGTGTTAATATAGAATCAATTGATGAAGCACTAAATTCATATTCGCAAAAACACGAATTTCTGTGGATATACTATATTTCAGTTCAAACGATTTGTGGACAATAGAACAGGCATACGTAAAACCCTCATCAGTTCTACTCATTCGAATTATGGCAACATGCTCTTAGTAGAGAATCAATTGAACATGAGTTCCAGGACATTTATTGCAAACTGGCTTTTAATATGTTGCACAACACAATCTAGAAAAGGTTAATAAACGATGAAGATGTCAATGTGGGCTTTATTCAGCTCAATATAATCACCTTCTCCACGTTTACCAGGTATTTTCTGCTATCGATGATTTTCAGGCTCTTGCAAGACATTTTCATCACAGAAACGAGGGCCACTAAGGCTCAGTGATAGAACGTTCACCTCTGGTGCGTGGAGTCGTCGGTTTGTTCCATGTGACCTTTGTTGTGGAGAAACACCGTGTGCATGGTGTTTCTCGGAGTTCTACCGTTTTCTTCCACACTTTTCACTACACAAATTTTCTCACCTATTCGGCCTCTTAGAGTCAAAGTTGCCAAAAGGCCTTAAATTCAGATTCACAGAAACGAGTAGCTATCTTCAGTACTTTCAAAACGCGTAAAGTTTGAGGCATTCAACGCGATTTCCGATATCTCGAAAAGTGAGATAATAGTTTAACTCAAAATTTTACAATCGCGATATCTGAAAACGGTATGTGATAGAGACGCAGTGGATACGATAAACAAAAGAAAGAACGAACAAAATTGATCAGTTAGGCATTCAGGTCATCCTGCGATCGATCAGAGCAACTGGCCGTCCTGACTGAAGTTTTCGTATCTCACCAGCCAGGATGGTACCTTTTAACTAGATCTTGGCCAACTCATTCCTACACTATCCCGACCTCAGCCAAAGATGTTTAAAGGCCATAAATAACAATTCATGTCCAACAAATGGCTAGTAGCAAATGCCAGATTTCTCAGTTACGAACTTCACCCTATGATAGTTCTCAGTTTACAGAAGGGGCCACGGTGGCTCAATTGATGAGCCCTCACGTCTGGTGCTAGGAGTCGTAGGATCGATCCCTGCTGATGGCATGTCGGGTTCGTGCTGGACAAACACCGTGTTCGTGAGTTTTCTCGGGGTTCTCCCCTTTCCTCTCACAATCATCCATACAGCCTGATTCAAAGGGAGTTTTTTAATACCTTTTATGTCTTTTGATAGCGAAGCTATAAGAAAAGGGACCTTCTATTCCCGCTCATGGTGTGCGTGTCCAGAAATTAAATCTCAGGAACTACAAGGCACAAAGAGATGCGTGAGGTGTCGTTGGAAAGGACTTGAGTAGCTCAGAGTCCCTGGAACCGTCCTTATTAGTGTAGTGGTTCAGTGTTGCAAGCTCATTTTTTTAAAAATAATTGTTCGAAGTGCTAGTTAGACCTAGCTGCGTCAAATTTGGCGAAAACATTGTTCAACGCAACGCAAAAACAGAGAGGGCCTACGTTGTCAAGAAACCCACTTAGCAGTGTTGCCAGCCTGTTTACTGTAAAATTATATTTATTTTTAAATTTCTTCCATTTTAGTACCAAACTTGTCATAAACATTGTTTGACACAATGGGAACGTACTGCGGATGTTTCCGCTCCACAGTAACCCCTCCACAGTGTTGCCAGCCCATGCCAAGTATGAACCATAAGTTGTAGAGAGATGTTTGTGTCGTTCAAAAGCTAGACTAGCTCATTCAAAGCGCACGTCCATGGGCATATATAGGCATCCGGGGGGGCTTGCAACATAATTTATTAACAGTACAAAATAATGGTTTCTCTTAGGGGAAATAAAATAGCAAGGAATTGTGTGTATAAGCAAAGGTAAGTTTCGTAAAAAGAGTGGGAGGCTTGTCCATTTTCTTCGGCTACTCATTTTACCAAGAAGATATAAATACAATTTTTGACAGAACAAAACGATGCTAGTGATTCATTTTTTTAAATAGAAAGGACTAGATACAAGAACATCATTTCAATATTAGGAACAAACCATTTTCACTGACAGCTTTACTATCGCTAACAGTTTCGATTTCCGAGGTGAAGGCTTCCATGCAATGGATGGTACAAGAGGTCAGTGAACTGTAGTAGTTATATCAGTAGGCGTATTTCGCTCTAGCATTTCCACGTGGTCCTTCATACGCAAGTAGCAAATCAATACTATGAAGTTAACTCATCTTTTTTGAGTAGATTACACGTTCGAAACTTTTTCGGATGATAGACGGTACTTGAAACGAAAACAGTCTTTATCCTTTGTCGTGAGTAGCCAAAATACATTGTGCCACATCAACCATATCCACTCCCCCCCCCCCACAAATATATAATCGCATTAAAAATGAAAAAGGGTAAAAATTCTTACTGTATAGGCATAACGTTGAAATGCCTACCTCACATTTGTACTGCCAGAATGTTCATGCTCACCATCACATTCTAGCTGTGCGACCTGGAGTTAAGACTTTGTGAAGAATCTCTTTTAGGTGTACTCCTTTTCTACGTAAGTGTGTGATGCGAAAAATGCTGTTCCTATTCGACCGGAACATGTGAATAAAAAATATCTTGTTCTGCATCATCACTTATATTCAGAAGAAAATGCATAATACACAATCCTATTTCGTTCGCTCCTCTTTGGGCGACACCTTCATACGAAGAAACACAGTCTTTTAACAGTGAATTTGAATTTTATTTATTTAAGACCTTCAGGCAACTTTGGATAGCTGAATAAGGGGAATGAATGAAGTGGGAGGAAAGGGAGAATTCTGAGAAACAACACACGGTGTTTGCCCACCACTACGTCCACAGGACAGGAGTCGGAATCGAAGTGGGGACCCCACGCACCAGAGGTGAGCACTTTACCACTGAAGCACCGCGACCTCCCGAACAGTGAACTTAAAAACTTACATTAGTTCTTAGATCTGAAGTTACTAAGCATTCGGAAGATAAAACACCGCTGTTATGACATTCGAAGTTAAGCAGTTTATTTATCGTTGCGTTTACATTCGAAGTAAAAAAGTTGCTCTTTACGATGTTCTTTCAGATGCCTTTCGTAAGTATGCAAATCTTCCTTCGCAATTTTTATCTTAAGCAACGCAGGTATTACATGTATCCACCTTAGATTTCTTGAAGTTTAAATTATGTTTAAAAAAATACTCGTAAAAATTTGTATATATTGTATTTTGACCCGAGGAGAGAGAGAGAGAGTCGAATGATGAAAAACATTTTTCGTTGGAAGGACGGAGAACCAAAGTGCTGCTATGTTGGGAAATGACTATGTTAACCGACTCAAGGAGGAAGATATAACTTGGCTCTACTATCAACAGACTATGAATAACGTGTGTTATGTGAAAGTCTGAAATATAATGACCTAATTAATGATTTTGCTGAAATGAAGGCAAGAAAAACGGACTTTTTGCGATAACCATGTAATAATTCATATTTTTTTGTTTGTTTCCATTTTATACTTTTGAAGTCTTGATATATTAATAATCAAAATATATGCCAACTTCTACGAAATATAGCCGATAATCTGGATTTTAAGTGTAATTTAGACTGTACTACATGTTTGCGTTCATCTCAGTGTGCTATACTGCAATTAGGCTCGGCAACATGGAATAAAGAAATACATTTTTTTTGCTGTGTTGCGGAGCCTACAAGATGCCTTCAATCAGGAGCGCAGTATAAATTAGTAGAGAGAGAAAGACTGTGCTCACAGTTGAAAGAGTTTAGTACTACAGCAATTATAACTTAATAACAAGAAGAAATAGGGAAGTGATACCACCTAATCCCCCACATATTGTACATGAATTTAAAGGTCTCATTGAGTACAGTATAATGCCAAAATATTAGATTGCTCAAATGTATCTAGTACGAGTTCTGGCCGCTAGATGGCCAGGAGATTTTTAGACACACTCTCGTGTTCTGCTGTACGTAGATCACCATTCTTGATTCCATGTATTCCCTGCAATCCAGTGAATCATATGTATCAAAAGAACAAATTGCTTCATCTATAAGGGGAGCTCCGGGGACAAGTCACTCGAAAAGCGAATTAACTGCCATCTTGAATCAAGAATGCTTGTTCTAGGTAGAGCAGGACACGAAATCGAGCCAAAAAAAAAACCCTCATGACCCTCTAGCGATCATAACTCGTACTAATTATATTTGGACAATGTAATATTTTGACATACAGACTCAATGAGGTCTTTTAATCCATGTAATGTGTGTGTGTGTGTGGGGGGTCACTTTACGTCTCCTTGTACGAGGGGCATTTGATAAGTCTTGAGCCTACCTAGGTACGATTTGAAAAAAAAAAAACATCAGCGTGAAGCTCAATCCTTCTGAGGAAGGTTACATACTTTCAGGTCGATCGCTAGCGCCGCGTAGTGGTGGCGTCACAAAATGTCAGTCGAGATGGCATCGTGCACCAATGAGGAACGTGTTAGTGAACGCGCTGTGATCCACTACCCACATAGCAAAATTACGTCTCACGGATATCTGACGGATCTCCTGGCAGAATATCGGGATGTCCGTAGGACGTCCTGTTTTAAGTCCCGTTTACATCCATGGGAAGTATAGTTATAATTAATCCTTCGTATAACTATACGAAGGCATATCCTTCGTATAGTTATAATTAATTAAATAATAATAATAGTAAGGTCGATTTAATTTATAGAAATTCCAGGTAGGTAATCCCGCACGGCTTTCCGGGGGACCTCCATACGGGATGAACTGTTTGTATTGCCCACAGAGTTATCCCACGGACGTCCTTAGGACATCGCTATGGGAGCAGGACCATTCTGACGGTAATGGGATCTAAATGGGACGTACCTGTTTCGCAAGGACATGTCGGCGAAGGAAATTCACGAGAACATGCTGGCTACGGTCAAAAGGTGGGTGGCAGAATTCAAGCGGTGCAGGACATCATTGTTTGATGATCGTCCCTGTCGTTCAAAAACAGTGTTGCCAACCCGTTTTCGTAAGGAACTAACAACATTGGAGCACCGCTGGGAAAAGTGCACAACTTTTCAGGGGGACTACGACATGCCCTTGCGAAACAGGTAGCGGATCACAGCGCGTTCACAAACACATTCCTCATTCGTGCCCGATGCCATCTCGACTGACGTTTTCTGACGCCACCACTACGCGGCGCTAGCTATCGATCTGAAAGTATGTGGAACTTCCTCAGAAGGACTGACCTTCACGCTGATGAAGTTTTTTTTAAAATCGTACAATTCCTTCCTAAGAAGGATCAAGACTTGTCATATCAAATGCCCCTCGTAAGTTCAAGAGAAGATATGGTTGGAAAACATGCTTTTCGAATTACTTCAATATTCTCAACATTAAATGTAACGTAACCAGAATATTTCAATCTCCTTGCATCTTTAGGAAAGACTTGCATAGGTGATTAACTATGAACAACTACTCAACAAGTCCATTAAAAAAGTCAACGGAAGCGAGTATTAACGCAGACAACGGATGATAGGCGTCTTAAGAATGATCTAACAAACCTCTAAATTGCGTTAATTGAGTTGAGAAGCAAGAACATGTTAAAGTCTTAATTTCAAGGTTTCTGAATTCATAGAATTGTGAAAGGTAGATGTAAATTTACAGGAATGGTATTTACACTAAAGGACTAAATAGAAGCTGCTCAGAAACAACGAATTTCATGTGCACTGCTAGAACGACGAACCAATCTGTATGTATCTTTTTAAATCTCCACGTTACAACACTACTATGTTTACGGGTTTTGAAACCAACTTGTCTGCTAATATGAGGGAGCCCCGCAATATCTTAAGGGCGGATATATATATATATGTCGGTTGGCTGACATAATGACGTGTCTCAATTTTGTTAACTTTTCAGGAGAGTAAATAGATTTTTCAGTATGTTTGACAAAACGGCATACAAATAAGTTAGTATAGATTTTTGTCCGACACTTGAAAGTGTGCTACAACTTATGAAATGTCAGATTGTGAAGGCTAGCAGGAACTCCATAAAGTAGCTGTAACCCAATTTTCATAAAAATAACATACGTCGTTATGTCACCCAACCGGCGCGTTGTGTATATATAACTAGCATAAAGGAAAACCGGGAGGGCAATTTAAAGTAAATTTATGAGAAAAATGAAGGAAAATACTTCCAGCTTATAGTTGCATATTAGGTCACCCACATATCTAAAAGTCACTACGATATTTCGTGCACACAGTAGCACGTTTTCAGGTGTAGAGGAAGGAAGCGAAGTGCACCTGTTCACAAAGTACAAGATTGAAGAGACAGTCACGAAATATCGTAGTGATTTTTAGATATGTGATGATAAAAAAGGTACATGTTGGAATATCAAGACAGGTGTACAGGAACTTCACAAACACACAAGAGAAGCTGTAACGTTTCGCAAAAGCGTTTTCAACTGGGAAGAGAGAAAATGGACAGGTATTAAGGAAACGCTATATTACTCAGGTGTCATAAAAAATTACGGTGTATGAATTTTTATAGCAGCAACTGCTCACGCTACGTCCATATGAAGTAATAAGACCAATAGCCTGATCCGTTGAGATAGTCAGTGCAAAGCTTGAACAAGTTGTGACTTATCAGTCGGATTCCAGAGCCGGCAGAGTGAGGTCCTGTTTACCGTGTCTGTCGCGCATCATGGATTTCTAACAACGCGTTAACATTAAGTTTTAAGTTGCAAAAAAAAGTGCCAAGGAAGCTCATGAAATGTTACAATCGGTGTATGGCGATAATGTGGTAACTCTGAAGATTGTTTACAAGTTGTATGTGCGATAAAAGCGAAAATGAGTCTGTTGAAGACGAGCAACAGTCGGGGCGTCCTTCGACCTCAGAAACAGACGAAACGTGCAAAAATGGTTCGTTAAAACAAGCGATTGACTATTCGAGAGCTTACCGAAGAACTAAACATCTTACACGAGTCCGTGCAAAGCATTTTAACCGATAATTTGCAAATGAGACGAGTGAGTGCGAAATTTGTTCCCAGAATTTTAACTGGCGAACAGAAGGAAAATCGTGTGTTTGTTTGCACGGAATTGAAGGATCGTCTTGATCCGCGAGTTTTTAGCTGAAAAAAAAAGGTTCCTGTCTGTTCACATCCGCCTTCCTTTCCGGATTTAGCACCATGCGACTTCCGGCTCTTCCGAAAAATAAAAACCGTGTTAAAAGGAAAACGTTTTGACATCATTCCCAACATTGAGAGGGCCACGACAGAGCAGCTGAAGGCCCTTCCGAAAGAAGCCTTCCAGAAATGCTTCCAATCATGGAATCAACGTTGGGATAAGTGCATCGCTAGCCAAGGAAACCACTTTGAAGGAGATTAATTAAAATTTGAAGTAAGTTTATTACTTTGTTCGTAATAAAATTAATCACCGTATTTCTTGATCACACCTCGTATATATAGCGTAAAATGGCGTATCCTTATCACAAGTCCCGCACCTTTCCGCTCTGTAAATTTTCTCTATCATGTGAAAACGCTTTTGCGAAACGTAACCGCTTTTCTTGTGTTTGTGAAGTTGCTATGTACCTATCTTAGTATTCTAACATGTAAGTGCCTTTTTCTACCTTTTTTATGATCTTATACATATATAAGATGGTAAACAAGCTAGGTTAAAAAGGGATACTTACATTGTGAAATCTTCAGATAGGAGCACACGAACTTCACAAACACTGTAGAATATTAGTACGTTTCGCAATTACGTTTTCAACTGGTAGGAAGGAAAATGGACAGAGCGGACAGGTGCGGGAGTGGCGCCATATAGCGTTTCCTAAACACCTATCCGCTCTGTCAATTTTCCTTTCTACCAGTTCAAAACTTAACTTTTATGATAACAAGAAATGGATATACTTACAGCTCGTGTTCCATAGGCAAACACACACACACTTAAACGCTAATATATAAAGATTACTTGCGATATTTCGTTATTAACACCGTAGACTTGCCGTACAGGAGAGACGCACACACGTGGATAGAACAAAAGACTAGGATGACAGTAGCGGACGGCGTATCGTTTGGAGAACAGTTGACTGCTGTACGGCAGGTGAAACAAATGACAACTGTACACCATATAAGTTCGGAATTGGATTGTGGAAGTAAAAGTGTTGAAAATGCATAGAAAACGGGTTCGAGTTATTGAAGGAAAATTTCAAGAGACATTATCGCGCTTAAACCACGAATAAAGGCGCCTTCTCACAGACGGCGTGTTGAGGTGCTGGTCGTAGCGGGTAAAATATGGATTATGGCAACCAGGAAGGATAGATCAAAATTTGTGTTGTGGGACTCTGTGTGTAAGGAGACTGCGACATCCGGTTAGTTCATAGTGCAGAAGGGACGGTGGATGTTAATACGAAAAATCAGAGCACCACCTGTTTCTCCCACATAAAAGGCCTAACCTAACCACCTAACTTGCAGGTTAGGATGTATATAACATTAGAGATGTGGCGTGTACCCTTGGCATTTTGGGTGTACCGGCCATTAGCAGTGTTGATAGTGACTGTGGGAAAAGTGATGAAAATGGAGCAGGTCTTACATCTGGGTCTCATGCATGCACGGGCGTTGATTTGGGGTGGTGGCGAGGAAGAATTCGTACGGACCAAGATGTTTTTAAGATTACGTGGATGTTTAAGAACTAATCTCGGTTTTGTGGGGAATACTGATCTTGTGTCTGGGTCAGATTGGAGAATGTGGGAATGAGAGTGAAGGATTTGTTTGACCTTGGTTAGTTTGGGATAGAACTGAGTGATTAGAGCCGGTGGTCAGCATCCACCTAATCTTAGAAACATCTTAGTCCGTACGAATCCTTCCTCGCCTCCACCGCAAACAGGCGCTCATGCATGTAAGATGTAAGACCTGCACTATTTTCATCACTTCTCCTACAGTCACTATTAATATTGCTAGTAGCCGGTACACCCTTAATCCTAAAGGTCTAATGTTATATACAATCTAACCTATAAGTTCTGTGATGCCTTTTATATGGGGGAAACAGGCTGTGCTCTGAATTTTCGTATTAACAACCATCGTCATTTTTGCACTATCAACCAATCCGATGCCCCAGTCTCCTTACACATTAAGTCCTAAATACCAATTTTGATCTATCTCTGCTGGTTGCCATAATCCACAATTTAACTCCTACGACCAGCACCTCAACACGCCTTTATTCATGGCTTAAGTGCGAAAATGTATCCTGTACTTAACCTTTAATAACTCTAACCCGTTTTCTATGAATTTTCAACACTTTTCCTTCCACAATCCTATCCTGAACTTATAGGCTGTACAGTTATCAATTGTTCCACGCGCTATACAGCAGTTAACTGTTCTCCAAACATTGCGCCGTCCGCTACGTGTCGCTACTGTCATCCTAGGCTTTTGTTCTGTCCATGTGTGTGTGCATCACTCCTCCTCTACAGTAAGTCTACGATATTAATAGCGAAATATCGCAAGTACTCTTTATATATTAGTGTTTAGGTGTGTATGTTCGCCTATGGAACAGGCGCTGTAAATATATCCCTTTCTTCTTATCATAAATTTACCTTAATTTGCCTTTCCGGCTTCCCTTTGTGTTAGTGATACATAAACAACATATAGGATATAACCTGATCGGCAATAGGTGATATTTGAAGAAAGAGGAGAGGAATTATTTATTATATATATATATAATAATAAATCACAGCCATATTCAATCCACTAGTGGATGAGGCCTCTCCCCGAAGGGAGGAGTTGGTCTACTACTCCCACGCTGACCAGACGGGTTGGGAGAGGAGAGCCGAAGCTCTCACTGTGATCGCCACTGTATTTTATTCACAGCAGCTCCCCAATTGTCCTCACGATGCTGGGTCAACACCGAAATTTTTGAGCCCCCACCGGGAATCGAACCCGGGACCGCTCGCACTGATGGTAAAAAAAAGATACATTACAGGATACAAAACAGGCGTATAGGAATTACACAAACACAACAGAAAAGCAGCAACGTTACGCAAAAGCGTATTTACATAGTAGGAGAGAAAAAGGACAGAGCGGACTTTCATGCTAAGACGCCATGTTACCAACAGAAGAAAGTATGGAGGTTACTAGTAGTAGATAAGGGGATTCATAAAGAAATAAGAGGATAAAGAATCAGAGGGCAGAGCGATAATAATAAAATAATGAAGATGAAAGAGAGAGAACAAAGAAACAATATTGAAAAATAGAATAAAAGTGTAACTTGAGACGGAACGATGAAGAGAATGGAAGAAGAAGAAGACGACTGCGCTGCAGAAAGTTACAGGTAGTTGAGGTCGGGTTCATGGTTGGCGGAAAACATGAAGATATACGTCTGCTCCCATCTCTTTCTAACTGTGGCAGGTGAGTCGGGGTTTAGAATTTTTAAGATGCTGACTCGAAAGGTTTTGTCAAAGGTGCAGCCGGATAAGAAGTGTGTTCAGGTATGGGGATATGCATAAATTGTGATTTGGAGGAGTAGCGATGGTTGTTGATTCGGATCATTGGAGGTGTTTGGGTTTCGTCGACCTAGAAGACGAAACATAGGTTGCAGAGTAGGAGATAAGCGAGGTTGGAAGATATGCAACTCCCAGGGTGTCGGAAAGAGCACATCTTGTGAGTGACAGGATGTAGGAAGGTGAGACTGGGATCAAAAACAGAACAGGTTCTACAGCTGGCTCTAATGCACTAGCAAGGTTTGGGAGGAGGAGGCGGGATTGTTCCAATTCTGATAAGAATCGTGTTCAAATTCAGAGATCTGGGGTAGACTATTTTGGGGCACGACGGGAAAACTCTTTCAGTTTCAGGTGACGCAGTGAGTATAGAGTGCGCCAGTTTGAGGAGCTTTTGAAGGGCCTGAAGGCTGGTTTGGTACTGGGTGAGAAGATAGGGAAGCTTTGCGGGGAGGTCGGTTGGAGTTAGAGTGATTTCTGGTACGGTCTAGTTGTTTACGGTTGAGGTGTTTGGGATATCCACGGTCGGTGAGAGCTGAGGAGAGGGTACTGAAATAAGTTTGAAGTAGTTCAACAGAGGAAACCGATTGGGGAGCGCCGGGCAGCAAGAGCGTATGGTATGGTATGGATGGGAGCTGTGGAATTGGAGATATTGCATAGTGTTGGTACGTTTGGTGTGAACGTCGATTGTTCTTGAGCCAGACATCCACAACAAGGAAAGTTTTGTGTTTTTTAGAAAAGGACCAAGTGAATTTGACGGGACAGGTGCAATGGAGGTTTTGCAGAAATGTTTCCAGTGACTCTTGTCCGTGGGTCCAGATCAAGAAAATATCGTCGATATAGCGTAGCCAGTTGAGGGGTTTGAGAGGTGTGGAGTTGAGGTATTGGGTCCCCTGGCGTACGATGAAAAGGTTGGCCTAGGAAGGGGCATACGAATGCCCATGTCTGTACCTTTGATTTGCAGAAAATTATGGTTCTCAAAGGTGAAGTTGTTCACAGGGGAACAAACTGGGCTACCTGAAGCAGAAATGGTGTGCTGGGTTTACGAGAACTGGGGCGTGTGTCGAGTGTTCAACCGCAGCGAGACCATGGATGTGGGGAATGTGACGTCACGTCAACTGTAACTAAGATGGTGGGAGAGGATCAGAGATAGAAGGTATTGTTTCCCGTCAAGTTCACTTGGTCCTTCTTCAGAGAACTCAACTTTCCTTGATGTGGATGTCTGGCTCAAGAACAATCGACTTGAGACAGGCGTTCACATCAAACCTACCAATGCAATAACTCCATTTCAACAGTTCCCATCCATACCATACCAAACGCTCTTGCTGTCTGGGGCTGCCACATCTGTTTCTCTGATGATCTGCTCCAAAATTATTTCCGTACCCTCTCCTCAGCTTTTATTGACCGTGAATATCCCAAACATCTCATCTGTAAAGAACTGGACCGTGCCAGAAATCACTCCTACTCCAACCGACCTCCCCGCGAAGCTCGCTCCTATCTTTTCACCCAGTACCACTCAAGCCTTCAGGCCCTCCAAAAGCTCCTCAAACTGGCGCACTCTATACTCACTGCGTCACCTGAAACTGAAAGAGTTTTCGCGTCGTGCCCCAAAATAGTCTACCGCAGACTTCCGAATCTCAACACGATTCTCACCAGAACTTGACAAATCCCTGCCCCTCTCCCCTGTCCTATTTTTGATCCCAGTCTGACCTTCAAACATCCTGTCACTCACAAGACGTACTCTTTCCGACAATCTCATATCTTCCAACCTCATTTATCTCCTACTCTGTAACCTATGTTTCGCTTTCTTCGTTGGCGAAACCCTAACTTCTCTAACAATCCGCATCAACAACCATCGCTACTCCTCCAAATCACAACTTCCGCACCTTCCCATACCCGAACACACTTCTTATCACGGCTGCACCTTTGATGAAACCTTTCGAGTCAGAATTCTGAAAATCCTGGACCCTGACTCACCTGCCATAGTTAGAAAGAAATGGGAGCAGACTACATCACTATCCTTTCCCCCAACCATGAACCCGGCCACAACTGTATAATTCCCTGCAGCATGGTTTCTTCTTCTTCGTTCCGTTTCTAATTGCACTTTCATCCTATTTTTCAATATTGCTTCTTTCTTCTCCCTTTCCCTTTGACCTTTATTATTATTATCCCCCCCTCTGATTTTTTACCCTCTTATTCCTTCAGGAAGCCTCTTACCTACTCCTAGTAATCTTCGCACTTGTTTTCTCCGACCCATCTAGTCATTTTCCCACATTCATAACCTGGCCACACTGTTACCCAGCATCAGTTGGCAAAATGAGGTATCTTTAACACAAGTCCCGCAACTGTCAATTTTCTCTCCTACCATGTGAAATGGCTTTTGCGAAACGTTGCCGCCTTTCTATTGTATTTGTGAAGTTCTTGTACGCCTGTCTCAGTATTCTGCTAAGTAAGCATCCTTTTTTTTTTCCTACATTTTTAGCATCTTATATATATTGTGAGAGAACTGTGGAAGACAGAAAGACTAAAGAACTGAAAAGAAAAAAACTTTGGTAAACTTTATTTTTATATGGGCCAGTCTAGTAACTTTGGACTTCGGCCCGTCACGATTCGCCTTTAGCTGTTAAGTGTTAAAATCCACACCCATGCCCCTGCCGAGACTCGAACCCGGGACCTTCGAGCCGATGGCCTACCGCCGCAGA
>JAGDQP010004334.1:5258-53126 GCA_022664845.1 Lepisma saccharinum
GGACTTGCACTACTTTGCCCATACCTGGCTGATAGTAAGAGTCAATTTTCCAGGGCTGTATGATACGCTGTGTCGCCATGTTCGTTTATAATGTATAAAAGGCTACAGCACTTTTCCTTCATTCCCTTCGTGAAAGGCTACGACCCTGCACCACCTATTTATAAAAGACTACGGCATTTTCTTTGCAACCCTTATTTAACATAGCAGAGATTAACCTACATAAAAGACAATGACACTTTATAAAAGACTACAACACCTTTTTCCAACCCCTACTTAACATAGCAGGGATTACACAGGCAACGAGTTTACAAACACGGTCCAACAGCCCCTAGCAGGTAATTACGTACACAGCACAGAGGCTACGGTCCATTCCCCAAGACTACTTTACCTTTCCCCAACTCCTATTTAACACAGCACAGAGGCTATGAACAAGCCCTTATTTAACATACCAGAACTGACAACTAAATTCTGAAATAAGTTTCTATACCACACCTAGGCAAAGATCAAAATTTTAACAATGTATATCTTGTAACCCGGCAAGACATATTGAAATTCTTTTTTCACATTTGTTATAAGTATACTGAATATTATTTGTTAAAAAAGTTGTGACCTCGAGGTCAAAGGTAAAATATTTAACCCTGTATATTTAAGAAAAGGCTACACATATAGATATTATGTTTTCAAATTTGTTATATTGGGTATAATTCTATTTGCGAAAAATATGGTGACCTCGAGTACAAAGGCCAAATATAACCGTATAGGATCGTAGAAATTTTGTAAACTGATAACTACAGAAAATGACCCTGAATATCATCACATGCAAGACTGACATGTGTTTTAACTTCATTAAAATAATAGCAATGATTTAAAATTTGTTTATCCATTATTTCTTTTTCTTCTCTATACATGGAAAAATATATAAAATACCATAATAACTTATGTAATATATTCGATGTCTTTTAAAGCCGTATGGTGCCTTATCATAATTATCAGCGCATCTTTTTATTTTCGTGTACACCAACTGATAGAATTTCTGTTCCAGCTTAGAAAGGATATTATGATCTTTCATGTGAGTAGTCTTTATTTCGCTATATACTTGAACAGGTGAAGCGTTGTTAAGTATCATCTCTTTTATTTTTTGGAAATTATTTTTTTTAGAATTTTCATAATTAAGTGTTATTCCTCGAACTTTACACACATACGAATTTTCCCCATTACCGGGGTTATATACTTAAAATCCATAGCTCTTTACGCCTCCGGAAAAGAACTCACTAACGAGCGCCTTAAGACTCGTTAGTAAGTTCACCAAGCATATCACCTGTTTCTAATTTTATCCCGTGTGGAGTCTCCACATAAATTATACTATCCGTATCATAGTATAGCACGTATTTACCTAATTTATCCAAATAATTATAGAGCTCCAGACGAGCGTGGGCAGTAGTATAAATAGCTATTAACAAATTTGCATTGGTGTGTTTTACACTCGCGCTATCGAGATACTGCCAATTTATAATTAACGTTAATTTGAATATTTGAATCGGTTAACTTATTAAAATATTCCCCCTGATCATATATTATTTTGATGTTTGACTATAATTTTGTTTCTAACCGAATTTACCTAAAACTATTTTGTGCTAATTTAGCTAAACTCTTACGACCATAATTTACACATATTTTGTCCGGATTCAACTTAATACCTTCTTTATTATAATAGCTGCCTATAAATTCCTGTTTCCTTTCATCAGTAGTGCACCACGCAGACCACCCGCTAGACTCTGTTTTTGCGTTTAAGAACTTATTAATATACTCTGTAAAAAGGCCACCATCTTTCTTAACAAGATTATATTGTTCAACCTTAAACTGTCACGCCTCATGCATTTCTACCAACTTATATCCTTTTTCAATCGCCTTGCGAACCTCATCCACTACGCAAGTACCGGTAATGGCACGCTCCTTATCACTATGTGTACAGTCACCCTGATTTAATGAATCCGCGCATGCTCTGCACAGACGCAATATAACTCACCACCAGACCGAAATGGCAACGCAGGGTGATACAAATCGATTAGAGGAAGAATAGTACACTTTACTATTCCCTCTATCTGATCGACGAGCGGACACTCTTTTCCTACATAAATATGTGTAAGATGAACCACGGGATATATTTCACCTTATTGCAGAAAGGGTACAGGGAACATACGTCCATATATCTAATTTTCTCCCCTTGTTTCACTTTATAATGTAATTTCTCCGCGTTTCTCCGCTCCCCATACAGCGTACCATGCGGAGTTATTGGTTCTTTTCTGTATGTGGGGTGGTTTTTAACATACCTCGAGATATTTTCAATATTTTTAATTTGTATTTTCCATTGACACCCCTCGAATGGTGTGCACAAAATAACCTAATTCTTCTAAACTTTTCACTTTAGGAAATGCACTTCCATATTTTATATTAATAGTAGAGAAAGGGTTATTATGGAGTGGTTTATCCCGTCCGGTTGGATAGCACATACTACAACCGTGATAAAAACAGAATTCATAGTCCCAAACATGTTCTTTTCCGTTCTCCGTATCATTCCAATATCCATCCACTTTAAAATTACCTCACACTACATTTTCTTTTCCATTACGCACGTGCTCTATTTTTATTCCATTTTCATTTCCTTCCCACACAAGCTTCAACCGACTGGACATCATCCATAACCTTTTCTCGGTATAATACCAATAGTTTCCGGTCTCAAATAATTACGCCTAAACACTAAATTGCAAGTGTTGGCTATACTAATTGCTTTCAGGAGGGGAGTACTTTTGTCTCAACATCAAACTGTTCCATAAAACGTAAACAAGCCATTTTTTAATATTTACATCTTGCCGACAGTATTTAATTAATTCGTCTTGGAAATTAGACGTAGAATCCTCCCCCAATTTTTTGTACCACTCCATAAACTTATCACGTTCTTCTTCGTGCATATTATCAACCCCATAGAATGTCTTGGCAGGCAGCGGACCGGAATAATCCTGATTACCTGTGGTATTTAAATAGTGCGGGAAATAACCCTTAGTTGAGGGAAGATCAAACGCTTGGGGCAATTTGGCCAATACCATAGGCAAGAAGTTAAGTGAATCGACAAAATGTATTTTTTATACTGAATGCTTAGAAGTTGACAACCTCTCAAAATAATATCTGGATACCACTGTTTATTATTTATCATGCTTCTTAAAACAAAATGGTCATCGTACAATCGGGCACTGCACCCAACACATTTAATATTATTAACAGAAGATCGTTTCTCAGCAAGACAATTGAAAAACTGTAGAACACCCTTGAAGATGTGTTCTCTTACACCACACACAGAACAACTGAAATTTATATTATTGATACCAATACATTTATAACACAGATGTTGTCCTATTAATAGATTGGGTACGTGTCCATACACATTATTAACTCCATCCACTGTTTCATCCTGGTGACTCTCAATGTCGTAAAATATAACCATAGTTTTTTCTTACTATGGTTTCCACATCATGCGCTTTTTTCGGTTGCATGAAACATAAATTGTTATGCGCCATCATACTACGACAGTTTACACAATATATTTCCCCGCATATATGAGGGTTACGATTCTCTGTTAGTGTATATCCTTTAAACATAAATTACGCTGTTTTCTAGTTTTACATACCATACCCTTATGATTATTGAAACACACACTACCATAAAATGATCTATTACAGTCATTACATTTTATTAAGGATTTCACATTAACACGTTTTACATTTCACTCCCACACTGTGAAGAAACAGCCTGGCATTTAAAATCGGTGTTCGTATGAGTTTTGATAGTTACTATGGCATTTCTCGCTATAATATCCTCGTGAAAATGCTGCCGTTAAGCTTGTAATTACATTATAATGGTTATTTATTAATAGTAAATTAATGGGGGTTTCACCTCCACCAACTCCTTCATATAGAATTAATAAACCCGACAAATCCCCATACACAGTTATATTAAAATCAGTTAGCACACTTTGAAATTGGTGAATAACGTTAATTGTACCGCCAGTGGTTCCCGCTTTAACACATAACTTATTAACTTCCGAGTTCATAATTTTTTTCTTTGGTCATAGTATTTTCCTCGTTCATTTTTACATTTTTTATTGTTAATGAAGCCCATAGCCACTACGAGCGCATGGGCGAGACAGCGAGTATCGTTATTTTTAAGAACAACTAGATTGCTGATTCCAATCTAGATTGCTGATTGATATCTAGGAGTTTTCATATCTAGATTGCTGATTCAAGTGCTCTACTCTGCCAAATTCTAACCATTATCAATCAAATAACTCATCTGTAATCCTACTAATTAAACTCTAATACCCCTATTTGATTTGATATAATCACCAATATCGGATAGATCCTGTTTCACCCGACCGCCACCTTTAGGCATCTCCACATGATGAAAATTAACCATGAATCGTTCTTGATTTAAAAAAGACGCATTGGATTCTACAACTTTTTCCATAGCATGTAAAACATTTTTAACAGACATATTCCGTGCCTGTCGAAACGATAACCAAAATGATTTATGGGATTCGCCCTCATTTTTGAATGTGAGCCCCACCTGATCATCATTATCAATACCTTGCATGAAGTGGGCTAATAACTCTTCAACACCTTGCATAACCCAAGTTAAAGGGTTTTCATTTTCTGGATGATTATTAATCTGTACTTCTATTAGTCTACCTTCCTTATTGAATGTTTATATATTTTACGTTTTTCACTTACAATTTTTATTATTGAATAATTACGCGCTCCACCTGTTCGTACGTCATTTAACACTGTGATGCATAGAGCATCGATTTTGTTAAAAATATCAACTTGATCCACTTTTATGTATTGACTATAAAGTCACTATAAATGAATTTGACTAAGTTCTAGCTTTAATATGTTAAAATAAAATGTAATAAATGTTTTACAGTATATAGTTTGACACAATTTTAAAATAACGTCTCAACTCAAATTGACTAAAAAGTCACTTTAAGTGGGATAGAGTAAATTTGAGCTTTAAAATATTTTACAGTTTGACACAACCTTAAAATAACGTCTCAACTTAAACAGAAAAAATGCAGTAGAAGAAAAAAAGTTTCTCTATTTTCAACACTGTACACTACACTATTCACAATGAAATTTTCACTCTCCGGTGGTCGACAACACTGCACACTGCATCCACGATTAAATCTTCTCCGTGGATAGATCTTCACTCTACGATGGTCGGCGTTCGACTAAGGGGGTGTTGCACACAAACAGCACTGCTTTCATAAGCTATTGATGACGTCATGCAGATGACAACGGAGAAAACCCCGAAAGAACCGATTTAGTAGTTGATGACGTCATGGGGAAATCCCTGAATAAAAACAATATTGGGAAAGAATCGATTTCGCAGATGACAACGGAGGAAAATCCGAAATGAAAACAAAACGTGGGAACCATCGATCGGCTATGGGAAAGCTTCACCGAGCCCCAAATATCTTGAGAACCGTATGAGTTAGAGAAATACGGTTTTTAGATTAAACATTCTTATGACAAGCTCTATTATTGGAAAAAATGCTGACCTCGAGGTCAAAGGTCAAATATTTACCATTTTATCTTTCAAAAACGAAAAGTAATAGCGAAAAACTAATTTCAGAATCAATATCAGATCAACAAAACACATTTGAAAATTAATATTCAGTGACCCTAGTGGTAAAGGTCAAATATACAATATCTCAAAAGCGGTAAGTGATAGAGACATCCGGTTTTCACATTCGACATTATCCACCCAAATAACATCTGACTTGCAAGTTTCTTAATTCTGCGTCTAAATTTAAAAAATTCGACCCGCCATTTAATAGAAGCTACAGTGGTCGGAAAGAAATTGTTTTCATATTTGACATTCCCGAGACTAAAATAAATTGCATTATAAGTTTCATTATTCTACGACCACGGGGGGCGAAGTTAGCATACAGACTTCAGATTTGACCTTTGACCTCGAGGTCTCTACTTATTTCGGAAAAAATAGTCAATGTTCTAATAACAAATGTGAAAAGAAAATATTAACATGTCTAGTCGTTTACGATATATACAGGGTTAAATATTTGAAATTTGACCTCGAGGTACCATTTTTTTCGCATAGAGTATTCAATGCCTACATAACAAAAGTGAAAACAGAATTTCAATTTGTTTAGCCGTTTACAAGATATACACTGTTAAAAATTTGACCTTTGCCTAGGTTATAAGGTGTGGTATAGAAACGTATTTCAGATTTATATTGTCAGTTCTGGTATGTTAAATAAGGGATGTTTCGTAGACTCTGTACTGTATTAATTAGGAGTTGGGAAAAGGTAAAGTAGTCTTGGGAAATGGACCGTAGCCTCTGTGCTGTTACCTGCTAGGGGCTGTGTTGGAATGTATTTGTAAACTCGTTGCCTGTGTAATCCCTGCTATGTTAAATAAGGGTTGCAAAGAAAATGCCGTAGTCTTTTGTAAAAAGGGGGTGCAGAGTCGTAACCTTTCACGAAGAGGATGAAGAAAATGTGCTGTAGCCTTTTATACATTATAAACGAACATGGCGACACAGCGTATCATATAGCAATGGAAAATTGACTCTTACTATCAGCCAGGTATGGGCATAGTAGTGCAATTCCTCACAAAGTGGCGTCAAGTATCCAAGTCCTTCAGGAGTCATTGAACAGATGATTTACTTATTCACCCTCTCTTTACGCATGCCCAAATGGATGATTTAAATTGTATAAGATTCTACATAAGTCAGTGTTTACATACGCAGCTAACCCCAACTGACCATTTCCATACAACTCTATGCTTACAAATACATATAAGTTCCTCAGAACTAAATATTTAATTAAATTTCACACAACTGTATTTTACAAACAAACGTTCCTCGCAACGTTCGTGTTTATACAGGTTTTTCACAAGGGTATGTTTACAATAACAGGGTTCCCCACATACTTGTGTCCTTACTAGTGTGTGTTTACAAACAGATATTTCCTAGTGTGAGTGTGTGTATGTGTGGCTACTCAATATAAAACAAGGGGAATTACACGGGCTTGCGCGAAACTTTTCTTAAATATTTATAGTTTCGAGCAGAGTTGAAACGTGTGACCCGACTTCGGACCCGGGGACCCAACCTAAACCCGGCCACCAGGAGGATAAACCAGATTTTTTAAATTATTTCCTTCCGGTTGAACAGTGTTTCTTTCAGGGGTGACCAGTACCGAAGATGTTACCGCCAAAACAAATAAAATACGACGCCAAACTTCCCAGTTATATTTCCAAGATCCTGTCAAGTTTCGTATCAGGTCACCCTTGGACCCAAGTCTGGATCAGGCTAGGTCACCAGTTTCATCTCTGGTTCCGATCCCCTTGCTCAAAATGCTCACGAGGAAAGATCATGAACGAAGTGGTTCGGAACCCACTTGAGTAAAAACAGTAGGTAATTATTTTTCCAGGAACCAACCATAATCTTTATTTTCTTAACGTGTGTGTTCTACTGGAGAGATGAAAATGTTCATCCTAACATAATATTCCAGTAAATTAAGAGCGGCGGCCAATGAGCATCTGTCTGGAGGAAGTAAATTAAGAAATGAGAACCTACCGGGACCAAGTAAATTAAGAAAAGGAGGCCGATGGCCACCGCGAGTAGCGTTCCCAATACTTTCTCATTCCTTTATTAACTGGGCTAGGCCTGTACAGTACAAATCAATACGTCTGAAGAAAACCGTGTTAAAATGTTCAGTCGCTGGGATCCTTCCCAGTAATTCCTAATACAACTATCTAGTAAGCGATAACTATCAGAATTTTTAAACATCATAAATCACTGTAATTAAAAATAAAACAATGTAAATAAGTAAAAAAGTACTAACTTTAGAATAAAAAAAACTGTCTTCTAAATAGCAAAGATTAAATCGTAATAAGCAAGGAGTAACTAATTACCAGACAATTCACTTAAATAGATTCATCAAGACTAAAATATCCCCAACTTTTAAACAATTCATTTTTCTACAATCACGTGTGCGTATCAACCTAAAATTTCCCTAATCTATTAGTTTAACAAAGTTCGAGATAAAAAGCAAATAATACACGCAAATTTGACTTTACACTTTGTATTTCAACACGCAGGAATATGTCATTATACTTACACTGTATGTGTTTAGATAGCCAACTCCATTCAATATATTCTACACATAAAACCATCAAGTACAAAGAAAATATTGAAATTTGCTATTTACAATTTCTAGTATGACAGAGTTTAAGAGCGCACATTTATTTTATTTTCTCTTACCCACAATTCCAAAGATTTCAACCAGAGTAAATGTTTCCTTTTACACATATCAGCAATGTGTTATTTGTTCAAACACGATAACTTTTAATCTCACTCTTAGTCAGTACTCAAAGGATTTTCTCAACGTTCGATTTATCAGTGTGGACACATTTTTAAACAAGATACCTTACAAACTACAGTAGAAACATATTTTCTCCTCATCATTCAAAGCTAAGAACGAGCACCGAGAACATCTTATCTTGAATAGGCAATATAAAATAAGATATGAATTAAATGTTTTCACATTCCATTTTAAAATTATATCACCATTATGTTAACACATACTTACGTGTATTAAGTGCCCTTACATGATGATCATGTTTCAATGTAAGATTTTAAAAAAAGAAGTGGTACAGGTCCATCTTACGATGGTTCACCACTTCTAACTTTTCTCCCTATCTAAGGACTTCCTAAAAAAAACGCCTAGCCTCCACATTATATAATCTGCACTCCTCTACCAAAGTTAGATCAATAACCTACTACATCTAACATCTCAAAGCCACGTGCCCGGAGCATTACTCCGTAATCACATACACGTAATCACGTGATCCATGCCAACATATCTACGATAAAGAATGTTCCTATGAGAGCACGCCCCATGCTCACTTTTCGGTCATGTATAAAACATTAATCAGCATACATTCTCTACTCGCATTGCATTCGAGCCGTGCACTTCACATATCTGGTGATGAATTTCCACTGCTGGCACATTCCTTGCTGTCAATAACCGAATCAACAATTCGTTCACAGGCGGGTGATTTCTACGACGTGGACATACAAAGTTTGTCACTTGTCCAACGCTATGATAAATGTTTCAAAAAACATGGCAATTATGTGGATATATAGCTTAATGTATACAGAGGAAATAACTAAAAATATATGGCACTATCTTTACCAGTTTTATTTCTATTCATAATCCGACTTTACTTCAGAAATATTCCTCGTAATTATGGTCCATATTAAAAAAAAAAGTTAAAATTTCCTTTTAAAATATAGAAATATATGAAAGTAAAAATGGAATATAGTCGGGAATCACCCCACTTTCATCGTCGCTTTGCCAAGTTTCGTCATTCTCTGAAGTTGGAAAATGAGTTAAATAAACGTTGCAAATTCGACGTTAACACGAATCATTGTGAACTAAAGAAAAGAATGTAATAATTATTTAATGTCAAAAATAGTGTTTTGCACGATATTATCTTGCATATCTTTGTTCTTAGATAGAAGTATGGTGATTTACGGTTTTCATATTTTCCTGAAAATTCAAAAAAGGGATTTATCATCCTTTCAGAGTATTTCACAACGACATGTGTAAGTTTATTCTTATATAAATTTACCAGGTGCGTAAATATTAAACCGGAATTTATGTACAGAAAAGATACAGCGATTGGATGACAATGCTAAGAACTATTTATTCGAAGTATTAGTCATCGCTAGCTATACATTTCTGCCATCGTTCCAGCAATGTGTTGATGCCAGACAAAAAAATGTGCCTCTCGTGCTGCAAACCAGTCATCAAGCGAGTTTCGTAAGATATGAAGCGCTGGTTAGCAAGTGCGTTTCCCATGGATGAAAATAAGTGAAAATCGGAAGGCCCCAAGTATGGTGAGTAACAGCAAGCCGCAGTGACAGCAAGCACCGTCTATACACAAATTTCGGTTTCATATTTACACACCTTTCATTATCTGCCATCTTTCACCGCGAAGGTTATCGAAAGATGAAGCTCCACTGTGAAGTTGATCGCATTGAATTAAAAATGATAAAAGGGACCTTGTACTTTTGTCAATGATAACAATTTGCCAGAAGACTTCAGAAGGAAGATATATGCTATACACATCTTTAAACGTTGATCTCAAATACCGAACGGAACAATAAATTCTCGTTTTAACGCGTTATCTTGTAGGTTATCATACGCGTTAAATTGTTGGCTCGTTGACCGCGCGGCTGGGTTTAAATTTCAGCCGAAGTGAAGCTTTCTTCTTTTAATTCACATGAACATTACTCTTTCTATTGCTAATCTTTAAAATTAATACTTACTACTATTAGTTTTGACGTTTTATTTCGTACATTTTCAAAGGATGAAAATTTCATCTAAAAAGAGCAAAATTTTCCGATGGACTGCAATTAAAAAATAATTTTAAAAAATTACATTCCCGTAGATCACATCTTTTTTGAAGCGGAAATTCGTAATCATTTATTCGATAAATATCCACTTTAAAATTGCCCCCTCTTTCCGTCACTGAAACGTGAAAGATTCCGGTTAATTTGAGAGGCTGAATTTAGTATGTACTGGTACCTTCGGACCCAACAGTACAGCAATTGCCCCGATCTTCTTGAACGGAAAGTGGCAACCCTGCTCTTGACGGAACACCAGTTACTAACCCGTTATTTGCAAAATACTATAAATCCATGTGCTAAGCATTGCATTGTCTAATGAAAATTTGCAAGCGTCCGTATTAGATAATCGGCTACTTTCCTCTACACACCAGAGATGCATTGAGTTGAGTAATTATCAACCGGAGTGCCGCGGCACATTATTGTTCTGCATGACTGATGAGAACCACGAATCTAACGAAGTTAATGGCCAGTAGTATGATGATCTGACGTCAGCAAACCATTCAGAATTCTCGTGGTGTAGTTAGCTTTTTCTCCATGTAAAACGTGCTAAGGGCTATGGGCACCAACTAACAAAGATATCTTGATGATTGCAGTTTCTCGCTTAAAGTGTGAGGAGAAATGCTAATAATTTCAAAAGATTAAAACAAACTACTTGATTCAAACTATTCAATAAATAGTTTATTTTACTCTGCATATATGTGATCCCGCAAAGGACGAATAATACAGAACTTTTGAAGTTAATTAAATAGATGCCAGATCGAAATGTCTTATATTTAGCGATTATATAACTATCTTTAAGAACGTAAATACCATGATTTAGTGCTAATATTAAGAGGTAACTTCCGTCTAGCTGCAGACAAATACACTAGACACGCTTATTTATTGTTATTACAAGATTTACTTAATTTGCATTTAACATTCGCACATAATATACCGACGCTCTATCGACATCCATCACCTCTCTGATTGTAAATATAATACTTACTTATATCCTTGAAATGATTGTATTAATACATGTACAACTGTTTATTTTAATGTAATTATTTTATATAATTATCCATGCTCTGAGGAACATATCATTACATAAAAAGTATGTTACAAACGTGACTCGAATCCAGAACCTCCCTATTAGGAGAAATGCGCCCTACCATTAAACTAACATGAACACATCTACTAAATATCTTCTGATAGAACTCCTTCTGAAGAAGCATGGCTGAATTTCCTTTGTCCAAACATTCATATCCCTAGAAAATGCTGTAGTTTTTATCGTTTGTATCATTCCTTCTACTATGGATGCTAGATTATATTTGCTGTATTTTCTTCCATTGTAAATGCGTGGAAACACAGGTGACTAAACCATAACGTGTTCATATATATATAGTTTTGAAATATTATATCATTACATATTTCAATGAATTTTAATTTTTTCTACCCTTAATAACATTTCAACATATCTTATTTCACTTAAAACCAGAAATACACAATGTACAAAATTTTCCAAATTGCGAGTGTTCTCCATTGGGGGCTCAAACCTAGCATTTTTGGCTTACAGTTTCGGAAGATACCCGAAGTTGACTTAGAGAAAATTTTCAGTCGAAAACAGCCCTAAGCAATGCGGTCTTCCTTTTTCACAACAGCTTCGGTTACGAAAATACCGAACGAGGCTCAACGGAAATGGTGAAGAAAGCACAACGGAAAAGGTAATGTTACCTCAACGGAAAAGGTAAAGCAGCATAATCGCACCTGACTTTTTCCTGCAGATGGAGTAGGATGTTAACAGCGCTTTCGCGAAAGCCCATAGCTAACCGGGGTTGCGCTCCCGCCCCGCGGCCCACCTCCCTTCAGACGCATTGTGCCTCCCTTGCACAACTCTCTTCGTTCGTTGTGTTTCATGCCCTGGTTTATTTTCATACATCCTAGCTTTCAGTAGTCTCTATTTTATAGCTCGGCCAAACAAATTAATATTAATAAATATGAACATATAAAAATATTTTCTAAAAAAAAACAAGAAAAAGTGATGCCCCTGCCAGGATTCGAAGGCGGGATCTATCACTAAAGAAGCCGACACCTAAACAACTAGCCAATCGATACGACTTTGCAGACGGTGGAATTCGGACATGTATTTACAGTGGACGCGTGTATCATGTAACACCGAGACGAGGTTTTATTGGGTGAGTGTGACACGGTCTCGATCGATATTTTCAAAGCCGACTGTGTACTTCCGTTTTTGACTAGGGTGTACCTTATATCATAAAACCTGTGAACTGTATAAATGTCAAGTTTCTAGCTTAAACCGTTTATAAATTATAACATACCAGCTCATTCCATAAGTAATGTCGTATTTTTGCACCGTCAGGCAAAGAACGATAACTTACCTGGAACATTACTTTTAGTCAGGGAAACTGTCTCCATCGGACTCCACAACATTGTACTACCTAACAAACAGTTGTTGAATCCGCGCTGAGAGAAGTCACCGGGTTTGGAGGTCACTATTCGTCACATTTCATCCTCATTTTGCAGTGATTACCAGGGTTTGCAGGCTGCTAAAAAGACAGTAGTGTGTTCTTGCAAGATTGGGAGAGAACCCAGGTTGGAGGAGTTTCTCCCAGCCACATTCCTCGATCTTATTACAGGATCTTCTTGTGGTGTTCTGTCGCGCGTTATCACCGTCGATTAACCAGAGCAGGACGTTTATCTAACAATGAAGTTCATAGGCGTTCAAGCTGTTGACATTAGACATTTACAACGGTCTGGTTACATAGCAAGAGCTCAAAATGGGCTATCCAACGAGTATGGAATTGTGAACTGCAGATTTCAATTCGCTGCTGCTTCTGTTGAGGCGTTAACGCATGGGGTTCCCATTTTCCGAGTTTCGAGACGTATTCAAGGTCCTGAAGAGGACCATGAATAGTCTAATGGGTGACATGGAGTTCGATGGGCTGTTCTTCAACAGTTTGTATTGGTTTTGCCTCCAATTTGCTGCTCGCTCTTCACTCTTCTGCATAATCAAGTGCCCTATATGACTCAGATATGGCACGTGGCATCTATTACACTATTCGTTCATTATAAAGCATAATTCTAGAGGTCATCACATATACGATATTACTTATCGGATAACCTGATATAACGCTCATTTTACTCTTCTCGTAACATTTATGGAAATTTGCCATTTCATATAGCATAAATTTCTGAATCAAAAACCCGCGACACTTTTATACCTCTTTTGCAATTTTTCCATTTATTTATTTTAGTAGTTTTTTTTTCTATTTTCCTCTCAATTGAATGTCACTGTCTTTCACAAAAGCCGAAATACGTTCTACGAATCACAGACATGTATATAAATATTCAGTCACTTATGTTTCAACCTATATCATCTGTAGATTATTGAGTAGTAAGCTGCCTTATAGCAAAGTGATCCCACGTTTGATTCCCACTAATTGGATATTATTTTTACAACCGCCATATATGTTGATCATTGTGTCATAGAGCTAAATATTCTATGGTGGTATGGAATCATCAGGCGCGTCAACAATGATTTATTATTGATTTAGTTATTGAATTGTTTCAGAATGCGACTAATGCAAGTAGAAGTTTGTTGCTGAAAATGAACCAAGGATTTCTTCATTTAGTTGGATATACAGTTTAAATGGAAAAAGTGCAAAAACAAACAAACAGACCAGATGAAATTAGAAAGAAGGTAAAACCAAACGACTAAAACCGTGATTCACAGAAATCAAATGCGAAAAAAGAGAAAAGTGCCTAATGAAAAATAAGAATATCTGCTCTGAGAAGAGTTGATAACACACACGAGTTCATGGTCAAATATAGGTCTACAAAAATACTCACAGGACATAACAGTAAAGTTAAGTGGCAAAAACAACAAACTGCTAGAACAAAACAAGAAACATAGAAAGCTGGTACACTTATATCATTACAAAAAGAAAGAGTGAGTACATCCTTTATTGCATCTACAAATGAGAGTGTATCAATCAGGGAGGATAATGTGATCAGGAAGGATAGGGATCCGGGTCTCACATTACAATCAAATAAACGATAAATATTAAATCATCGTAAAAGCTTATGTTGATAAAATAGAATCAGGGCATGTGTTATACCTCGAAAACCATAATACTTCGAATATCAAACGGCTATTATTTTTACAATTTACAAAAAATACTAAACATTCTCATTTTTTGTGAATTTTGTCATGTACGCGATCGGGAGATGCCTGGTTTTAACTGTTTTTCCTTTCTCGTCGCTACCAGTAGCAACTGATCCGCACTATTGCACATCTAAAATATTACAAAAAGTATATATTAAACAAAATAATAAAACCTAAAATTCCTCATTTTTCGGAATATTTAGACGTTACGCGTAATCAGAAGATATTATTCGATTAAATTATTTCTTATCTTTGTGATAGATCTTAATGGCCACCCTCAAAATAAGTATTTGAATTTTTTTACGAACCACCTACGCTGCGCTACTTATAGGTTCTTCTGTAAGAAGATGCCACTAGTAACTTCAACATGTATCTATAATATCATATATTGATTTACTTTCTAAGATCTTGCAGTTTATTCTATTTAACCTGTATATCCAACCAAATGAAGAAAACGTTAATATTTGGTTCATTTTCGGCAACAAACTCTTATTTGCATTCGTCGCATTCTGAAACAATTCAATAACTAAATAAATAATAAATCATTGTTGACGCGTCTGACGATTCCATACCACAACAGGTAGAATATTTAGCTCTATGACACAATGATCAACATATATGGTGGTTGTAAATGTAATATACAATTAGATTTGCTTCTCTAGCTACAGGCCTCCTAGTTATACTACTCAATGCATGGGCGTGATTTGGGGTATTAGGAGGAAATACTGGGAGATATTCAAAGAGTGCAGACGTGTTTTAGCATCTATCCAGAAGTTTCTCTCGATGTCGTAACTTGGAGATTTCGTGCAGGAATGTTAGTGGCTAAAGTGAAAGTGAAGTGTTCCAAAACGGGCGGAAACTTTGAATGCTGAAAATGTTTTCGTTCGGTTTGATTGTTACAGCACTGTTAGTAATCTCTGGAGTGGAAGTTAAACCAGCTCCTACGTCATTGAATGATTTGTTCAAAAGTTGGAAGAAATGGATAAGAAAATAACAAACATTTAAGAACATAACACGGCGTTACAATCTAATTTTTGATAATATTGGAAATCGTTATGTAGTTGAATTTAAAAAAAAATCGGAAGAACGAGTAATAGAGTTTGTCACAAAACAACTAAACGTGGACCGAATGAACCGATAATTGTAAAATTTTCTGCCTTCAAGAAGAAAACTGATATTCTTAAAAATGCTTAACGTGCTAAAGGAACCAGGGTTGTGATTTCAGAAGATTTCTCAGCGAGTGTGCGTGAAACAAGGAAACAACTATTGAGCCATATGAAGGACGCTCGTGCAAGAGGTGATCGTGCGAGGCTTCAGTACAATAAACTATACATAAATAATAGACCTTTCCCCCTTGAAGAGCTACAAAAAAGTGAAAAGTATGAGTGCCAAGTGAAGAAATCGTTCAAAACAAAACTGTAGAGGTTATAACACTGCATGCTCAAAAGCAAGTTCTTTCAACCACCTGTGAGGATACCCCCACCTCCTGCGATAAGAGACAAATGATGAGAGCCATCCGTTCAACCATGGCACAGTCCCCAAGAAACAAAGTTTGACAAAGAAAGGAATGTGAAGTGGGAAAGGGTAAGTTTTCCTTAACTGAATTCAGTGAAGTATACAATCATTTTCGGAATATAACTAGTGGTTTTAGTGAAACAAGGAAGCTTTTGCGAATTTATGATCAGATCCTTGCGCGGTAAAACAAATGATTTTTTCTTTAGTGTAATATCAAATAATTATGATATAATTACAATTAATAAAACGTAGACTAATGAAACTCATTATGACAGTGAATTATTTGATAATAGGTATACTGTTTTAAAGCAAGATGGCAATATTAATAAAGCTAGAAATTCAAAGGTGGAGGACTCTTAGAAAATCTAATATTTGTTTATTGAATAGCTGTGATGATCAATGTGAGTGTATGATTTCTAGAAAAGCTATAAAGGGGAGACCAATGTTTAATTGTGTTGTATATTTTGAACCGGTTTTATGTATAGATTTGTATGATAACCCATTCACATGCATTGAATCCACTTGTCCGCATGGGAGTCCTATTCTCCTCATTGGTGACTTCAATTTAACGGAGATAACCGGTACCTAATTTGATTTTGACCAAAGCAAATATTTAAAGTGTAGAAATTTATATAATTTTATATGTTTTTTTATAATTTGAGATCGTTCAACAATGTTCACAATAATAATAATAATAATAATAATCACAAACTAGATCTTGTTCTGTCAAATCTTCAAAATGTTGAAGTTATTAGAGAATTGTTAATGTTGGTATCGGAAGATATCATCACCGAGCTATAATAATAGACATAAGTAACAGAAAGGTCGAGAAAGGAAAACAGAAAAGTAACATTTATTATTTTAGGAAGGCAAATTTTCTGACGTATCAGGAACTTCAAGCTATTGATTGGAATTCTTACAAACGTAATGCAATGTTAATGATCTAGTGAGTAAATTTATGATATTGTCTATGAAATATTTTATAGGCGTGTTCTCCGTAAAATAAGTACAGTTTCAAAGTATCCGTGTTGGTTCACCAAATATATTATTAGAAAACTTAAGGTCAAGCGATACTACCATAAGTAATCCAGGGTCAGAACAATGAGTTCAACACCTTTCTCACAAGAATTTTCTCGATTACTTTGGGAAATTAAGAAATACATTAAAATTATCTATAAGACTTATATAATTAATTCTGAAAATAATATCAATACCAACTCGAGCGGACAATGAAATTTTATCAAAAATAAAAAGGCACCTACGGCCAAATGCATTAAGATTTGAAGGTCAGGAGTTGTCCAGTATCATGAGATAGGGAATACATTCGCTCAGTATTTTCGATTGGTATTTCTATCCTATTCTCACACATATAATAATGGTGATGCTGTTAGTAATAGAAATGATGCAATAGGGACAATGTGCATTGACCAAATTCAACTAAAGGAAGTTTAAACTGTTATCAGAAATTTAAAATCGTAGACAACAGTTGACTCTGTAGTTAAGGGATGTGTTGATATATTTAAATGACCCATATTGATAACATTCAACATATCCCTAGAACATGTACTTTCCCCGACAAATGGAAATCCGCCCTGGTTTTTCCTGCCCCAAAATCTATTAATAATAGAGACAATAATGACTTCAGTCCAATTGCAATATTACCAGCTTTTGTAAAAGTATTTGAACAGATCTTATACAAGAGAATTAGTAATCATATTCAACCAGTTATCTCAATTAAGCAGCAGGGCTTTGTTCCTCAGAAATCTACAGTAACAAACATAGCAGTTGTTACGGACTACATAGCAAATTCGTTGGATGAAGGCAAACAAGTTGATGTGATTTATATTGACTTTCAAAAAGCATTTGACAGAGTTAATCACAATATACTACTGGAAAAATTTAATTACTATCACTTCTCACGCACTGTGATTAGGCTTCTCTATTCGTACTTAACAAATAGCAAGTAATCAGTTGTCTATAACGAATAAAAATCATATGAATATTCTGCACTCTCAGGAGTTCCTCAAAGTTCGAACCTAGGACCTTTATTATTCTTCTTGGTTCATAGTGACCTTCCTTATTATGTGCCTGATAATGAAAAATTGTTATTTGCAGATGACTTTAAAATATATGCAAAAGTCAACACTATCGGAGTTTGCATAAGACATCAGCAAAGCCTAGATAATATTGCAACCTAGTGCACTATTAACCAATTTGGAGTCAACATCATATAATATAATTTATTATAATTTAGTAGAAATAAAACCACTCATCAATTTGATTATCAAATTAATAATATTGTACTAAACACACCTAGTGTAGTTAAGGATCTTGGTGCCAGTTTTGCTTGAAATTGACTTTTAACATACACGTTACAAATATAACAAATCAAGCCTTGAGGTTGCTAGGATTCATAATTTGGACGGAAGAGAGTTCAATAATATTATCAACATTGGAAAAAATGTTATGCTTATGTTCGCTCCAAGGAAGAATATGCTTCTTCTATTTAAATCCATATCAATTGAAGCACTGTCAACAATTAGAGAAAATACAATTAAAATTCTTAAGTTTCTGACTTTAGAGAAACTCGAATCTATCCTGCTTACGATAGTTAGAATGCAATCATTAAGAAGAATATTCAAAACTTAGAACAAAAGAGCAACATTGCTGATCTGTTATTACTTAAACAGAAGCAAAACATAAATAAAAATAAGTTAGATTGTATGGATTTAGTTTCAACATTACAGTTTCGTGTCCCATCATCTTAAACTCGCGTTAATAATACTGGTCTCTTCCACTGTAAAAAGGCAAGGGCCAATAACTTGATGATGTCACCAATCTGGAGAATTTGTACTATATATAACAGATTATGTAGGGTTCACAATGTTCTTGACGTATGCTGTGTTGCCTAAAGAATTTAGGGATGCCATTGTCAATAAACTCTGTACAACTACTTTGTAAAGCTCAACACTATAATTAGGCCAATTCCTGTTGTGTTGTCACTAAATAAATTAATTAGTTAAAACCAACAAAATTTTCAAATTTTGCAACATATTATCCGGTGAAGCTAAAACTTTTCCAGATATAGTATAGGATCGGCGTTCGTTGATAGAAATTTAGTAAGCATGTTCTTGAATCGGTTAAACAAGACACGCCTTTAGGAATTATGTAATCTTTCTTATAACCTCTAGATTCAATAAATCGGAGCAATGGTATATTTCGGTTAAACTCTTCATATTACACGCAGGTCATTTTGTTCAGGAGTAACCGACTATATTCCATTATATATATATCACTTAGATTTTGTTATTGGGGATATCCAAAGAGCAAAGTATGTGTTTAGAAATCTGATAATATTGAAGAACCGAAAGGGTGAATAATAAATGTTCGAAAGTAAAATACGCCATAAATTTTTGCTACGATTTGGAATAAATTTAATTTGCGTTTATTCCATATTCAGATTGCTGGAAGATACGAATTCGATCATTTACTTAAATGGTACGTTCTTTATAATGTAAGTAAGACACTCACAAACAAAATAGTAATGAATAATAATTAATCGTTGAGTCACTGTGGTGATACCCTGTACATAAAGTTGACCGTAGACACACACACGTACGTTAGAGAGGATATGAGGCACACTTTGACGGCACAGAGTTCTAATACACAAACAAAATGCTGGATGACATTTCGGAATGTATATTTGATACTTATGGAGCCATAGAAGTCGGTCGGGAATTTAACAATTAATCCCTAATAAATTAGCTCTTCAGAATTTTTAGCCATTAACTTTCATTCTGTATATGGAAAATATTAAAAGATTTTAGCAACGCTGAATCCATTATAGAACATCCTCAGTCCACGGCCTATGTCCTAAATGTTCGTAGATCACTGTTAGTACATATTCTACAGTCGATTTTCACGTCCCCTTGGAATGTACGATGGAAACTAATGGTTTTTATTTAAGACAGCGGACTTGGCGGACTACAGACAGGACATGCTCTATCTCCCTTTGATTAGTTTTGATATGATTGACTCGCAAATATTCATATATTCTACGATTGTAGGGTTGCTGGTAGTCCCACCATCATTGCGGTTTTAAACAGTGAGTAGAAATGGCTTATATAACACAGTTTTGAGCAGCACTAGTTCTAATATATTTTCCCATGCGGACAAAATCTGCAATGTAAATGGGTGTTGTAATTTGGGAAATTAAGATTAAACTAGGCGTTTGGTTGGGCCGTCCATTTCTCAGTTGATTTGTGGAGACTCGTTCCTTGTGCCTCAAACTTACATGTTATAACTGAGATACTTAGCCGTCTTACAAAAACTGTATAACTGTGCAGAGCATTTGGAAAAATATGCATTGTCTCTTCCTTAAATATTGCAAGCGAGACAGGGAGATATGTAAACATTTAATAAGGCTAAGTAAGCAAACATGAGAAAAACGTTTGTTCATTCCTCGTAGCGAAACCCGTGGAAGCGATATTTTTCTTATGGGAAATCAATCTTAAATTGCTTGCAGTATGATACAACTATGAAAATGGACCGAATGTTCTTGAAACAATTTAGTACTAGCTTTCTAGTATTTCAGGACATAGATAGGCACACACACCCTGACAACCATATGAAACGCCTCCCAAACCAGTGTAAATACGATATTTATATTTTTATTTCCGAGACGCAAACTAAACAATAGAAGCTACTACTGAAATAACCTAAACGGTTGAGTTGTTCGTAGTGATGTGAGGTCGAAAATTTTCCGCACAAAATTTTGCGGAAGATTTTCCACTATATTTTCCGGAAAATTTTCAGTTCGAAACAAATATCCACTTTCAAGTATAAACTCCACATTAGGCTATAAAATTGTTTGAATACCTGTATAAGAATATTAAACAACTACAAATTATTATTTTACAATAACTTATCATAACTAGAGCGACTGAGCTAGGGCAAAGCCGGTGGTTGTTCTATCCAGTGCATCACGTAGATATACGCTCTATATTTCGTACTTAATAATGAAATATTTACATAGTGTTTCTGTGTGTGCCAAGTTCAGGGAAAATAAATGCATCTTAGTATTCGTTTAATGAAAAGAATACATTAACATTCATTATAAAGATGATTTTAACAGGAAATAAGAAGAAATACTGCGGTGATTTTATTGTATTGAACATTTATAAATCTTCGATAGATTTGAAACTATATTCATATGATTAAAGTATCCGATATAATCGGATGGTATTCTTTACGCCATAAAAAATTGCTTTTCTTCCAGTTACATTGCGCAATGGTTTTGATTGATGTTTTCGTAGAACCTTACAATCACAAGGTCACTCTATGCAAAAATAAACAGAAACAATGCAGTCTGGTACGTTAAAAATTCTTCGTACTTTGGATTCGTGCCCAGTTCTGTGAGTTATTGTATACTGCAGTCCATGGTGAAAGGTAAATTCGAAAAAATGGAGAATATGTTTCTAAAATATTTTACAGAAATAAGGAACTCTTTTAATGAAACAGTCGAATTTTCCATGTATGTAGAAAAAATTGAAAAACCTTTGATTAAACGGAAAATTTTCCTTAGCATTTCATTTAAGAAAACTGCAGATTTTTTTGTATGTATGTACAGCAACAATGTAGGAACAAATGGGAAAAAATAAAAAAAACGGAACATTTTCCTTAGCTTATTCATTTTAAAAACTTTTAGTGCCTAGGTATATCTGAACGTATGTATGTACAGCAACAATGCAGGAACAATTGGAGAAACATTTGTTTAACGGTCAATTTTCCTTAGCTTGTTTACTTTATGAAACTACAAATTTTTCGTGTACAGCAACAATGTAGGAACAATTGATAAAAAAACTTTATAAAACAGAAAATTTTCATCACTAGTGGTTCCACTTGATGTGGGTACAAGCTATGAAAGTATGGATATTACGCAATTATTTAGTTATTCAGAATTTTGTACATATCGAATTGTTGAAAAGTTGAAATTAAAGATTAATGATTACATTTAACATTTGTTATGCAACTGTAAATAACTTTTATGGAATGTTGGAGATATAGTCAATAGATGGTAGCACCGTATTCTGTGGTAGCAAGATGCCAATATATAAATGTAAATATTTCCTATTTGTGTTTGTTATAACTTGTCGAATTTTTGTATTGTTTTAAAGTTATTTTATGTATTCGCTCAGCTTCGTAAATATTTTATGTCAAGATTTGAAAGTCGACATTTAACCAACTAAGGCGTAAGTAGTAAATGCTTATGAAAAAGATCCAATGAGGATCCAGCTAGAGAGAAGTTCAATTACACAATTAAACTTATAAACTAACATTACCTATCTTTTAACTTTACGGCTAAAGGTAAAACACTCTAGGGCATTGCAAGTAAACCAAAAGCGTAGCGTAGCTCATCAGTTCTTTGGTCATTTAGTGTCATCTCGGCTATCGTCAACTCCAAGATTTATAAAGGGAAGGTTATTCTAATCAATACTGATACCAAAGTTTATAGATTTAAACGGATCCACTCTGGGTATCTTGGCAAAAGACTAGCCAAATGTTGTATTCCTCTCGCGATCAAGCTTAAGAATGCTTAAACGAAGCCTGATCCAATTTACTGTGAAGATCCTCTTGTTTCCCATATGAACTACTTCGGTTTTCCCGTAACAAATTGATCTCAACGTAGCGAGCTGCAGATCAATAGCATGGATAAAGAAATTACTACAGAACAAGAATGGAAGAACAAGAGATGGAGAATGAGGCGAATAATGGCGACAACCTATATAGTACGAGAAGGAAAGGAAGAAAACACAAGTCTACTGAAGCTGTTTTGGTGGGTGTAACAACTAAGGTCGTGGGGTTGCAAGATGCAGGTCAAATGAATCATGGTGCATCTAACAAAAGCTAGTGTGCTTACAACTGTGGAAGAATTATTTATGTGGATGTTGAATCAGCAAGAAAAAATTCGGAAAAGGGATAAGCAAACGAGAAGGGAAAATAAGGAAAAGCAACAGAAAAGAGAGAAAGGAGTACAACAGCGATGAGAAGAAGAACGGGAAGAAATAGAAGAAATGAACCAAGAAGAAGGTAAAAGGGAGAAAGCCAACTGATACAATAAGTGAAGATATGAAATAAGTGATGAAGAACATTTAATCTGTGAGAGGAGACTTCGAAAAGCATCGTAATGCATGTATTTATTAGTCAGGAATTGCATCAAGTAATTAGTAATTTAAAGCAAGATTTTGAGATTAATAAATTTATTTGTACTGAATCAAAAAAAAGTTCTTGACCAACATTCAGTACAAATTGATAAATTAACATCTCGAGGAGACTGTTCCAAAAATATCGAAGTAAGGGTAGATAATAATAATCTGGCTGCTCATCAAAATTGGTCTATAATGTGTGAGGAAGACAAAATGAAAGCGTTCATTTCAATTTCAACTTTAACAAACAGGATTATATGATTACTTGAACATATTATTTTTTAAGTGTATCTCTAAAATTTGAAACCAACGGGGACAGGAGTTATGGAACGCACCCTATATTGCTTACATATATTGATAAATCCTTTTGAATACATGAAATACAGTATATAATACGTGTGTTGGAATAGTTTCTTTGGATAGAAACTAAAATGTCAAATGATTAACATTTCAGAAGATTAATTAGACTAATTCATGATTGGCAATGAAAGATGAATGTAACAAGTAAGTATTTGTATACCTAGACATCAGTGAATATTGATTGAATTCGCAGTTATTTTAGTTTGTCATAAATTTTAGATGCCCATCACTAAGTTAAACACACGAAAACCTGAAGATTGGACTACCAATTTTATTTACAGCAATGGCGATTTGTTCTTGCCTACTTGAAATGAATGTAATGCTATCCTTATAAAGAAGTGATTTATATAAAGTTATCGGTAGTTTGTGATTCATAATATACAAATTTATTCTTACTTATTACTCTTATTTTTAGTCGTATAAACTCGCTTATTCCTACTTATATTTCGTTCTTGTATTATTACAATCTTTCAATATTTTCTTCTCGTAATTTCGCAAGCTACAGCGTTTTATTTTATTTAGAGCTTTATATCCATTAATTGTATTTTGCGGCTTATAGACATCAACCAAGCGAAAACTAAAGAGTCTACTTAATTTTGTCTACTTAAGCTTTAGTCTACTTAATTTTGTTTTTGATTATTTAAGTTAGATATATTATATCAACAATTATTTCACAGAAAACATTCACGTGTAAGGATCTTATACTGCATAGAAGAGTGGAAAACGTTCCAACAAAAGCCACGTATCAATTGCCAATTGTTCAATGGTTCGCATATGGCAGAGTATGCTGCAGCATTAATGCATTGAGTCCAGCAGATATGTTTAGGTACGTTTTCTATCATACTCTGATTTCTGAATTTAGTTCATACTCGTCAACATATTAGAGTATCGTATGTATTGAAAAGCTCAGAAATAAATTGTTTCTAGCCTTCAAAAAATTTGTGTCAGTATTGGACAAATATTATGTCTAACAAGTAACACTATTCCAGGTGGACACTCAGATCTGGAAGAGATAATTATATATAACTAAAAACTTGATGTGTAAAATATTAGCTGCCATTGGCCGGTGGTTGAAGAGAAAATGACGGGAAAGCTTTGAATAGCAATGTTTTTGGTACGCTACTTATGAATATCTGACGCTAGTTTACACTCAATGCCGCGCATTACGGTGACGGATAGTCAAATACTCATAGTCACCAGAGCTAAACACTGGCACATGTGTAGAACTGGGTATAATCCATAGAATGGCACGCGAATACTAATAAGCAAACATAATGAAGAGGTAGAACAAGTTATAATCTTTCCCCCTGCGTCATGATTAGGATGTCAAAATATATGCGCGTGCAATTTTTGGCAACTCGAGCGGAACTGATTTCGGAGATATTGATGATAAAATAAACAGATTCTTTTCTGTGGAGAGTGATATAAAAGTGTTGAAATCCTATTATACTTTTAAAATACTGAAGGCAATAGAAATCAAATACTGAGTACTGGGTGGAAGGCTCTACCTTGTGGAGGGTATATTCTTCATGCTTGAAGTTCGGCATACTTAATCTCGATAGATTTTCTGAAATGGCAAGGGATCATTAATACGTCATTCTGGGCTAAACATTTACGAGAGATACGTGTCTGAAATAAATTTTGTCGTAAATATGATATTGTGAGAGATAAGGGCGCGTGTCGCTAGCACGCAGTAATGACGCAATAGACTTAAAACACATATTCCGCCTTGAAATAACGACAGAGATGAAACTCAAACGCGTACAAATCCATATCGATATACTCAGGAACAATTTGTATGAATTTAGGTTTCATGTTCTTAGTTATTTCGAGAAGAAATGGTTGTTTCCAGGCTATTGTATCAAAACCACATGTTAGCGTCACGTACCCTAGTCTCTCACAATATTACATTTACGGCAAAACTGGCTTTAGAAACGTATTTCCCTTAATATTCTAGCCCAGAATGGCATACTCCACGACGCCCTTCAAATTTAAGAAAATCAATTACCTCGAGGTCACCACTTTTTACGCATATACTATTCGATTTCCTCATACCATATGTGAAAACAGAATCTCAATATGTTTCGTCGTTTACGAGCTATACACGGTTAAATATTTGACTTTTGACTTAGGCCCAGGTAGTATCAAAAACTAATATTAGGTAGTTTTCACTTGCTAGTTACCATTCGGCTGAGTGTCCAACAGACTCATATCGGGTAGTTACCGCCTACTATTGATCATTGGATGTAAGGTTTAGAAACTGACTTCAGAAGTCCTCGTAGCTGCATATTGTGTTAGGTTAGCTAGCTTAGAGGACATGTAATCGCTGCTATGGGCTGCCGTGTAGTCTCCTATTCCATATTATTTGGGTTAGGTTTTTCCCTGCTATGTTCGTAGACGTTGCCTATGTGCTGTGTTGGAAACTGAGCCTCTGTATTTGTGCTATGTTAAGTAGTGAAAAAGACCTTTATAGACTTTTATAGAATTTTGCTATTGTGCACTAGTGTGCTATATTAGTTTTTTAAACCCGTGTGATCTCAGCTATTTTAAATAGTGGTTCGTAGTCCTATTTTTAACATAGCAAGTAAAATATCTGCTATATTAAATAGTGGATGGGTCGTAGCCTCTTTAATTTGTGTTAAGTAGTGTTTTTTTTGGGGGGGGTATGCGAGAAGAGCTTCGTACCCATTCATAGTTGGAATTTCTCCTATCGCGCACTGGTGTAAAGTGTGGTCTATTGTGGGCGGAAATTGGTGCTGTGCTAGGTTAAATGCATATATTCTTCGGTAATCTCCGCTATGTTAAATAAGGTTGGCAAAAAGAGCTTCGTACCCTTTTATGTTACCGTGGACTGGTGTGCTGTGTAGTATTGAAACTGTTGTAATTTGAGATGTGCAGGACTCTGCTAGGTTAAATATCATATATTCCTGTATATCTTTTCTAACTCCTGTGTACTCTCTGCTATGTTAAATAGAGAATAGTTCGTAGGCTTTTATACTATGCTATGTTAAATCTCTGCTATGGTAAATAGGGGCTGAAAAGAGCTTCGTGCCCTTTCATAATTGGAATCTCTACTATCGTACACTTGTGTACTATGCGGGGTTAACTAGCATATATTCCTGTGTAATCTCTGCTATGTTAAATAGGGAATAGCTCGTGCACTGGTGTACTATGTTAATTTCGTAACCTGGTTTACTGGGGGGGTCTGTTATGTGTAACTATCTCTATTATGTTAAATTGTGGCTGGGCCGTAGCCTCTGTAATATGTGCTATGTTACCGAAGCCTTTCATAATTTTGAAGGGCATCCATGTTATTTGAGTTGTAAACTGTTTAATCTATGTTGTTAAACAGGGCTTCGTAGAACTGCTGTAGTACCTATGGTTAAATCCTGCGTAATCTCTGCTATGTTAAATAAGGGTTCGAAAAGAGCTTCGTACCCTTTTATGAAATTGTAATTACAAAATGCGACACGGTGGCTCGTACAGCCCTGGAGTATAGGCAGGCAGTTGGTACTTTCTACGACAACCATAGCAAATGCAACACGGCGGCTTGGAAATAGACTCCTTGCTATAGGGCAGGCCCTACTATGCCATGTTATGTAGGTTAGCTACAGTAAGTTTTTCACGTTTCTATAATATGGCTCGCAGCCTTTTATGAAATAAATTAAATTCAGATTACTGAAAAAATGCCGTCAAGTGTCTCCACCCTACTTACAACTGACTCTGAATCCCTCTGGACCAACGTAGTAGGGTGAAATAAATACGTACCATTTATTTCGTATTTCCCGACTCCTGTCGTTTTAATAAAAATGTAAATTTTGTGCCGTTCTTAATAACTCAAATATACTTTCATATTGCTACATTGATTTCATAATTATATAATATAATATATAAATTAACATTTGAAGATATTACATGCACGTACATATTTATAATTAATTTTTCTCAACACGCTTATGATCTTTTGTGCTCAAAATTTGAAAGGGAAGACAAGACAAGGCAATTTCCGCCGTCGGTTGAAGTCTTAGATTTTGCTTTGCCTTTGCGATATACTGTCGCTTATTTACTCATTGCTAGTAGTGTATTTCAAATTGAACGTTTTAAAGAGGCGAAAATACAGTTTTAATGATGATCTGCAACAGGGTGTGTAATCGCTAAAAAAGAAAGTGGTGGTGAAAGTTACCATAAAACCTGTTCCAGTCCCGATCTCTGTCAATTTTCTTTCCTATAATGTGAAAACGCTTCTGCAAAATCTTATCGTTTTATGAACTGTACGCATTTAAGCCTGGACTGGGATAGGGTTCCAGAAAGAATTCGGGAAGCTGCCAGGACCTATGAAGGTGTCATACCGGCATTTGCACGGTGAGACTCAAGAAAATCCATAAAAAAAACCTCCGTCAGGATGGTCGACCGCTGAGATCGAAATCACAATCAGCCAAATGCTACGCCAACGCTCTAACCCTGAGCAACAGCGGCTCGGTTCTTATGTGTTTGCGATTTGCGAGTACTTGTCTTTATATTCTATGACGTAAGTACCTATTATTTTCTACTCTTCTTTTACCACCATGTTGAGAGAGTGGGAGGGTGTGGAAAAATACGGAAGCATAAAGCATATAATGCAACACCGTGTAGAGGACATCAACACGTGAAGAAGTTTTGGAAACCAGATAGCTGTTTTGGAGATAGAGGTATGCAAAGCTAGTTCGGCATCATCACAAATTACATTTCCAAAAATTTAAACGGTGTCTTCTTTTTTATACGTATAATATGAATTAATATATGATCTCAACTCTGCAAATATTTTAGTGGAAGGGAAGGATTGACAGGCAGATTGTTGCCGGGGAAAACCTAACATTCCCACAGTAATTTCGCACCATGATCTCCAGAATGGATTCAAACTCATGAAACTGGACAAGCTGTGTGTTAATAGAACAAAGTTATGCCAGCAATGTAATGTTGGGTCACGGTGGATCAATAGTAGAGCGCTCACATCTGGGGCTTGGGTTCGTCGGTTCAAACAATACTCGTGCCATGTTGAACTTGTAGTAGACAAAGAACCGTGTGTGTGTATTGGTTTTCTCGGGGCTGTCCCATTTCCTCCCACTTTTTTGATTCCACCAATTCATCCCTGCATCATCCATCTGGCCTGAGCCAAAGTTCCCCAAAGGAATTAAAAATAAAATTAAGAAACATTGTTTATTTTTCCTTGGTCATGCAGGCAGAAGCGGATTCCGCCACCATCTACGAAATCAGAATACAGAAACATGGATTTGGTTGTTGCAGGAGATTTGACAAAATAATGTGATTTGTGAAACTGAACTGTCCCGTTTTCGCAATCACTATGTCCCGTTTTTCTCTCGAGGAAATATGGTCAGCCTTCAACCTAGTCAATTAGGAAAGGCATCGGATTATTGTCAGAGCCAGCTATATGCAATCCACAATAAATGTCCTGGTTCGAATCAATAAATAAGTGAACGCTGTATATATCGCGTTCAACTTAAAGATAGCATGAAGAAAATTTTACTTTTCTTTTACAAGGTCGTGGATGAGGGTAGATAATATGTCTTCCATAAGGAGTTTCATAGTCTTAGTAACTCTATCCTTTAGTGTGACAATTCTCTACATTAAGTACTAATGTCATATAGAGTTAATTAGAGTTACAGTAGGAAAAGTAAGTGTTTGTGATGAAAACTGGCTTGATGTTGCCCAGGATAATATCCAATAGCGAACGTTTGTTACTGTAGCGATGAACTTGCGAGTTCCATAAACCAAAAGTCAGTTAGTTAGTCAGTTTTCATTTATTTCTGGCACTTTTATAAACATCTAGCCACAACCAACAATTCAAAAATTTTAAAAATCATATTTCAAGCATGGTTGGCTGGTTTAAACCAAATTGGTTTAAATCATGGTTTAAATCAGTTTTAAAAACAATTAGTTTTAACCAAGAAATAAATAAATGCAAAAATTCAACAAATAGTGTGACCTTCATGGTGGCGATTCAATATATTTAACTATGTCCGTTTGTATTATAATCATTTTAGCATCGTAATCAAGGGATCCCAGGTTCTACTCTCGATAGTGCCACAGAATTTCTCAGCAGTGCAAACCTAGTAGTTGTTCAGATCAGGGATGGCTATTTCCAGAAAAATTATTTTCCGGTTTCCGGAAATCACAACTTCCGTTTTCCGCTTTTCCGGATTTTTCCTTCTTCTGTTTTCCGAAAATTTCCGTCTTTCGTTTTCCGGGAAAATGTCCGTCTTCCGTTTCCGGAAATGTTTCCGTCTACCGTTTCTAATTTTCCGGTTTGCGGAAAAACATTTTCCGTTTTTCCGGATAATGTTGCCATCCTTATGTTATATTTAATATGGTATATAAACCATTTGAAAAATATATTTAGGTTGCTAAGACTGACGAAATTGGTACTTGTGGGTTCAAAGCAAAATGTAAAAAACCTCTTTGAGATAAAGGTCTAACAATGTACCAAAGATTAACATGATTGGTACAGGCGTTTAAGCGTGATACGTTTCGTTTTCCTTTACATAGATTTACACGTATGTGACGTGTGTGAGTTGTTTCTCGTAAGATAATTTTATGCTCTTGTTTATCCTAAATTTTCAGTTTTCTGTTTTCCATTTTCCGGATAATTTTCCTTATTCCGTTCCTGCCGAAAATTTTCCGTCTTCTGTTTTACCGAAAAAAAATCCATTTTCCGTTTTTTGTAAAAATTTCGGCTTCCGTTTTCCGTTTCTAGTTTTCCGGTTACCGGAAAAAATAGTTTCCGTTCTTTCTGGATAATGTGGCCATCCCTAGCTCAGATGCCACTGTAAGAGGCATGTCTTCTCCTTCATAACCTTGCTGTTACCTAAGGACGATAATTCTAAACAAACAGCACGAAAAGAAACCAAATTTTATATTTCTGTTTGACAAAATACCTATGGTTTTATAGAGAAGTCAAAGTTGCTTTGCTTAAATATAGTGTTAGAAATTGACAACATTTATTGACTACATCCAGTGACGTATATTATTATCATTATGCAATTTAAATCAAAGCAAAATTTTAAAAATCTTTATTCTAATAATGTTTAGTATTGATAAAATACACCATAATTTCGTACAATGATTTTTCTTATAAAATCACCAGGAAACGATTTACCGAAATGAAATTTATTTTCTGTACATATATGTATGGATGATTCAGAACCAGAGTGTACTAAAAAAATGTTACTATATTCACTACTTTTAATGATATACAATTTAAGTCGACGTATTTTTGGCTCAGAGAACTAGCTCGGACTAAATTAGATCTGTACTCTGTAGTGTTTTGAAATTGTCCATGGATCATTCAACGTGAAATCGACCAGTTTCTATGAAAATGGTTGCTCGAACGTTTTGGATTTCTTTTCATATGTGCACCATAGATAGCCCTGTTAGTAAGTAGCACAAAAGTATTTTATTTTTATAAGCAGCCATTTTGAATTTCAGCTTACTTTTCTTGACAGCGGCATGCAAAAATAGTCGTTTACAAGGGTTTAAAAAAAACACTGTTCTCTTCTCATTAAATATATAAATTTCTCGTTCCCACTCATTAAAAAAATATATGTTATGCTTTTAGAAGTTTTTTAAAATTTTTGAAAATATTTTTGAAATCTAGATTTTAAGGGATCATAATTTGGCCTTACTCATGAGCAAAATCATAGTTTTTATGAACCATTAAGGTGACTTTATTTTATTTTAGCAGTCGCATATCAATGCTAAATGTGTACCGATAAGCATCAAAGGGCGTCAAGACTGTGATTATTGTAATTAGCCTTTGAGTTAAAAAAATAAAAGGGATATGCGTAACTGAATATTTTAGATGCACAGAGGACCCAAATATGTTTTTAAAGCTCTCTTTCAGCGGCAGATCCAGATAGGAGACTTTTATCATTGATATGCGACTGCTAAAATAAAATAAATAAGCATATAACATTTATCTTTAGGTCATTTATGGCGTTAATCCGATTAATAATCTGTTACTAGTTTTGCTCATGTTTGAGACCCTGTATCTTCTATATCACTTTGAAATCAAAAAACGAAACTTACAGGTTTTGTACAGTATTAGTAGAAGGATTGTTGGGCAAAAGCAATAATTCTCTATCGGGCCCCCTTTTCGGAAATTTGATCTCGAAAGCATCGAAATTTCAATTTTTCTAATATTTGAGGACAAAAAATGCTTGGAAGGGCACCAAATCCAAACTTCCTTCGCACATTTCTGGAAACTGTACTAGACATAGCTCTTACATGAAAGAATGAAACTTGTTGTTTGAACTCCAAGTCACCTTAAATGGTTAAAAAGCTATTGCTAGTAAGTAAGGCCCTGAAGTCCACATTTCATATTTTTTATACCATTGCAAACCCCTATTTTGGCCTGCCGCAGACAAGAAAAGTAAACCTAATTTAAAATGGCTGCTGATATAAAAATGTATTGTGCTAATTACTAACAGGAATATATATGGTGCAATAATAAAAAAAATCAAAATGGTCGAGCAACTCGTGTTCGTCGATTTTACATGGAATGAACATCATGCAGAGGACAATTTCTCTTAGGTGCAAACCGAATAGTGCTCCGGATCCCACTTTAAGCTGTAAGTCCCGTTCTTTATTATCCCACTGCTGCGGAAGAACATTAAGAAGAAACAAACTTATTTCGATCCATGTTTAATATCAATAAAAAACAATGTATTTAAACCAAATAAACCTAGTTTAAACCAAAGAAAATAGTTTTTGGGTTTTATGAATTAAAAACATTTTTTGGAAACCTTGATTATAATTATTTTGATAAATAAGCACTCTATTTTATCAAGATGGTGTCATGCAGAAGAATACTAAATGTTGCTCTTCGTATAAAGAATTGCACGTATTTTGCCACAAAACACGAACAATATCTCGAGCAAGCGACGATGGGTTGGACAAAGTCAAGTTCGTTCTTTTAGTTATCCACGATGCACATCACTCACACGCACCCTTCACCCTAATCCGCAAGGATATAGTTCCCATTTCACAATAATAGTAACACACACTTACAAACACTCTTACGTCTTACTTTCACATCCTTTAATGTTAATCGTGTGATTCCAAGTCACACAAATATCTCATTCCTCCTGTACATTTTGCAAAAGGGACCAACACATTCGGCGCTGCAACAATTTGAAACAAATGTGGCCGGAACCTGGTGCAGGGTAATTCCTCACGTTAGCTGCTTTTGCCATAGAGTACTCGGAACTCCTCAGAACGCCATGTTTTGCTTCTTATAGCCATGAAAGACGCTAAATATGTGAAAAATCGAAAAAAATAGTGCCTAAACCCTTCGCACTAAGAGCACTTTTGCATATGCAAACCGCTAACCGGGGGCTGCGGTCCCTTGGCTTACCCCGCCCAGCTCCCTTCGGCCCGTGCCCCCTTGCCCACGTCCCTGGGTTATTTATATACATCAGAGCTTTTAGTTGCCTCATCAACTTAACGAATGGTCACTATCCCCATGAGGAAATCGCGGATGGGCCACAGGGTGCACCACAGGCAGGGGTAGACGGCCGACGTTCTGTGGAAGGTGTAACCGTACAGTTACAAATAATACAAATAGTAATAATTATAGCAATAGTAACAATAAAAAAATAAAACTTTGTTTTCCTTATTGAAGAAAGGAAAGAAATGGCAATGGCTGGAAGAACATGAAAAGGCTTTCTGTGACATCAAAAATGATATCTGTAAAAGAGTATTATTGCACCATTCTCGATCGGACTTACCTATTTTCGTTCAATGTGATGCGTCAAAGGCAGGATTGGCAGCCGTCCTGTACAATAAAGGCGAAGAAATTAAGGTTATTGCTTACGCCAGTCGTTCTCTGACACTATCCGAAGCAAATTACAGTATTACGGAATTGGAATGTCTTAGCGTAGTTTTTGGTGTAAAACGATGGTCAAATTTGTTACTAGGAAATAATTTCACTGTTGTTTTGATCATAAGGCTTTGGTATGACTCAATCAATCTGAGAATTGGAATGCTAGGTTAATGAGGTGGACTCTATTTCTTCAAGAATATGATTATGAATTTACTCATGTCAGAGGGAAAGACAACGTTGCTGCCGACACGTTGAGCAGAAGTTTCCCTCCATTGTACCCGCACGTCTTTCGTGTGCACGCTTTTCAAGCTCTGCCGGATGATATTTTAAGAATTTCACCACAAACTTTAATGCAAGAGCAGAGTCTCTGTGATGATTATGTCAAAATTATAAATTTTACAAGGAGATCCACAACTTTCGGATGATAAAAGGAGTCGCAATTGTAAGCAACATTATAGTTTGGAAACTGGCATACTTTTGACTCGAAATTTTCATTTCCCGGAAGAATGGAAAATATGCGTACCGCCTTCACTTGTGAAATCTGTTTTGACGCCGTACCATGATCAATTTGGACATTTTGGTGTTGATAGAACATACGGTATGATTTCGAAAATTTTCTTTTGAAAGCATCAAAGTGCCGACGTAAAAATACACATTAAGGATTGTGTCGTGTGCATGAAATTCATCCCAGTGCAGTACCATTATCTTCATTGAATGTGACAGGAAAATACCAAGTCATTAGCATAGATTTTATCGGAGAATACCCTATCGGCAAAGGACAAGCTTCTTGTTCGATGACTATTGTTGATTGCTATAGTAGATATTGTGTTGCCTATCCGTCAAAAAGAAGCAAAACGAATGCGGCTCTGTATTGTTAAGAACATCTTTACTTTGTTCATATGGGGACTCCAAGAGTGATTTTATGTGACAATGGCGCAGCTTTTCGTTCAAAGAAGTTCGTTGAGAGAATGAACGAATACAACATCAAAATATATTACACGCCGCCCAAACATCGAGCTTCGAATCTTGTAGGACGTTTGCATGCTGACTTAGTAAGAATATTTCGTTTACTATGTAAGGATTCCCATGAGAAATGGGTCGAACATCTCATCCAAGCAGTTCTCTTGTACAATTTACCTATTTCTGGAAGCTTAGGGATTTCTCCGTCGCTTTTCCACACGAATGTCGATAATTCTAAACATGTTTTTCAGCACTTTGGAATTTTCTGCAATAGTAAGATTGACGAATTTCAAGATTGGCATAAGAAAATGATCATGGCTGACGTGAGACGAAAATTCATAGTAAGAAAACGTAACCAAAGGATAAACGAACGGCAGTCTTCACAAGAGTATCAAAAAAGGAGATCTGGTATTCAGTAAAATGTATTCGCAAAGCAAATTGATTTCGAAAAAGATTTCTAAATTCTTTGATCTTTATAGCGAACCCTTTTTGTATGGAAGATGATTGGCACCAACATTTCAGAACTCGTGGATCGAAGTAATGGGAAATCTGTAGGAATGCAGAGTTTGGAACGTTTGAAATTGTGGGAACCAAGTCCAGAAACACGCAGTCATTGGGAACACGTAGTCAAACAAAATATCAGAAGAGACAACCTGGCTAACATCAAGGGAATTCTCAATGAAGACCTGGAGGAAGCTGAGGACGTAGCGGAAGTAAATTATCTCGATTTCCGGAGGCATGAATATCCCGTTTGTCTCGATATGTATTAAGCAAACAGATAAAAGACTTAATATAAACCCTTGTGGCAAAATCAACATTGAAGAAGAAGAATGTTTGATTGACAGTAGAAGATGAAGAAAGAAGAAAATATTTGAAACTTGGAGTGAAGAAACTTGAATATTATTGAAGTATGACTAACAATTTATGTGGTGATTGATTTATAATTTTGCAAGATATTGGAGATATCATCTTTATGAACTGCGTTGATTCGCACAGTGATGTGTGTTCACAAAGATTTGCAACCGTGATGCAATAAGGCCCAAGTAGCTGAGTGTCGCCGGAAAGGTAATAATAAAATAGAGGTTAGAGCAAGACCTCACCCGCCGGAGAAGGTGGTGTCATAAATGAAACACACTGATGGTTCACCTTAAATTCGATATTGGTAGCGGAATCGCATTGTATTTGTAATCTTTCCATGATCCCACATGTCATAATGGAACATAAAGTCATATTTTTTTGAAAATTTGAAAACCGAAGTTTTGCTTCTTCGCTTTGTTGTTGTGTTAAATTTCTTTCCTGTCTTTATATTTGTCTCAAACCGGATCAACGCCCAAGAAAAAAAATAAACAAGCAAGGAAAAACAAGGAAGAAATGATATTAAGTAGGAAACCTAAAAGAAGAAAATACCTATTATGTCAAAATGCACCGGATGAATGACGTTTATTCCTAGGACATTTACCTCAAAGAAGAAGAAGATGTATTTGGAAGGAAAGCTTTTTCTTACTTTCTTTCTTACTCTATTTTATTCTTTATCTATTTTTTCTCTCTATCTTTTAATTTATTTTATGGTGTGCATCATTTATGAATGGTAATATAATAACATGTGTTGTGTTTGATGATATTTTTCCTTGTGTAATCATATAATGAAAGTTAAATATGAATAACATGAATATTTCAATATGGGTATGTTATGATAATTTTCTTCATATTTGCATAGTTTAAATGCTTCTCGTGTTAATAAGTATACATGAGTTTCAAATTTTCAAACTTACTAATTATTTTGATTTTTTATAAAAATAAAAGCCTTTAGGGAAGGTAATGTTAGTGAAAGAAACTTTCTCTCCGAAGCTATTTCAATTTTTAATTTTTATTTAATTTGTATTTAAATATCGATATGTCGTAGAGAAAAACGACAAATGATTTTATTTTATGCTTCATATTAATGATAAACTTTAGAATTGAAAGTTTTGTTTTGAAAGTTAATGATACTTTGATAGTGAATCATTATGTATGTGTATAATATATTAAAATTTTCTTGATTTAATATTTAAGAAGATTTAAGGATACTGCCCAGGATTCTGAAATTAAACCTGACTTATTTCAAGTTTAACTCGTCCTGTGTAGCGTGCCATTTTGTAACCGTACAGTTACAGATAATACAAATAGTAATAATTATAGCTATAGTAACAATAAAAAAATAGAAAGGAAAGTATATGTCTTTGTTGAAATCATTCTGATTTCAAATTCAAATGGTTTAATTTAATGTCTTCGTTAGTGATTGCACTTGGATTGTATATGAGTTGTGCAACCACTTTATCCGTTTTATTTTTTTTATCTCTTTGTAAGAGTCCGCTGAAGTTTTATCATTGTTAATACTTATGTCAATGTGACCGCCTACGGGATTTTCCCTATGTTGAAGGTGGACAATGAGACAATGAGACCCAGTGCTTGACTCGGCCACACCGCAGTTCGCTTTGTGTGTCTGTCGCGCTCTTACGCAAACCAAAACTTTTGTCTTAAGTGCTCTGAAGGATGGTTTTACATATTAACACCTAATATGAACCCTATGGACGTCGTGTCTCAGTGAATCGCGATGCAATGTGGGATAGGTGTATGATTTAACATAGTTTTCGCCACGCGCCAACACCAGAACCAGTTTGACGTTCGGAGTGTTAACCACGCGTCGGGTCGGTCCCAAAAATGCGGGAAAATCAGTCATAAAGTACGAATGTACAGTGTTAGTTTCGATACTTTGTCCCGAATATCCGACATAATTTTTTTATAGGCCGTAATGCCAAGAAAACTAAATGGAACGTTAACTTTCCTTAAGTGACTTTCGTAATTTTTGAAAGAGAAAAAGGTGGAACTTGTATTCGTAAGTTTTCGTACGTTTCAGCGATGTTCGTCTAGAAAGATGAAAAAAAAACTACAAGTCCATGTCATCAATGTTAGTATTATAAGCTATATGAACAGGACAATTTTTTTTCTATAAAGTGACTCATTTTTCTCAGAAGCAAGAAGGTGTTGTTTGCAGTGCGTTCGCAGCTGATTGATTTATTCTTTTTTTTTTGTTTCGCTGAACGAAGGACAAACTCAAGCCGTCTCAGTGTAGATGTGTGTGTGACGGGCCGTCGATGAAATATATTGGCCGGAACAACGCTCGGTCTCCGATGGTCGAGGAAGCTAAGGTGTCCCCGCATCATATCAGCTGTTTACGAAGATAGGCCTAACTTGCTGTAAAACTTAAAGAATTAACGTCGTGATTGAATCTGCATATCAAACTTTCTTCTTATTTTGAAATTTAAAACATTTCTTCGATTTTTACTTTTATTTTTCGTCGCTTGATGTTAATACTTTTATTCTCGAACTTTATTTGTTTTTATGATGCAGAAAGTTGAAGGAACTGAACTTATATTCTTGTCTTTAGTGTGATAGTGAATGTTTATTGACGCCACTCCAAACTATCGACCATGTGTGTCTCTTGTTAATTTCCTCGACGGGAAAAGAAACGGATTCAGAGCAAACATTTTCTTATTTAAATTCACTTTGCGAACTTATTATTTCGATCTCACCGAGAAGAAGAAAATGCGAAAAGGTGAAACATCTAGGTTCGCCATTAACCATTTTTTCCCTCGAACTCTACTTCTCCCATGAAGAGGATCTTTCTTCAAGAACTTCCACCGTGGGAACTCTCTTGGTTTTCTTCTCATCTGTAATCCCCCCTTAACCTCCAAGTGCTGTCAAGAAAGAAGATTGTTGTGACGTTGTGAGTTCATGAGTATAGTAAGCTTAGATTTGGTAGCTACCGCGTGTTATTCTTTTTTTTTGGCACAAGTACTTGTGAGACTAATTTTTTTTTTGCAAAACATCAGAAAGAGCTCATGAACTTTGAATTTAGCTTAGCGAAATTTAAACAATTTATATTCTTGTTGTAGTAAAGTATTTGTTTCTTATCTCGTTACTTCAATCATTAAATTTGCATGCTCAAAATTATTTAGGATTGTTTCTGTGCGTAACTAAATTTAATAACCTGTTTTTTTCTTTTGTCCTGACTGAAGGTTAATGAAGATTGTATACCTAAAACGAAATTTATTTTGCGTTGAAGATACAAAGGGGCATACTAGCTGTTATTTGTTTCACGTCTCCATAACCCCTTCTTAGGCTATAGTGCATTATATAATTTGTGGTACTGCTACACTTGCTAACCATTTTGAAACGAAACCAAAGTTCCGTTGAATGCGAAGTGCTATTTTGGCTTTACCTTCTTATTCAGATAGTCGTCTAAAGCAGCGTAAGTTAAGTAAAGCCATTTTTAAAATACGTTTTGTGTTCTCGAGCTTGCATAATGTAACGATGGTTGCTTTTCATTGAATTTCAGTCTTGTCCCGTAGTGTGATAATTCTTTCAGCAACCACGGTCGCAAGGGCTGCTGCCGGGAGGTGGGAAACTGGATGGAATGATCGAAAACCCTACCATTTCCCGACACCATGTACCATGCCATCAGTGAGCCTATCATATCATGAGTATTCCCCGCCAATTGTCCAACATATTGCCAATAACGTGATGGGAAATGAAGCTGAAAAACCTTTGGGCCAACGCTTTCCCACCGGTGAAACAACGTATGGCCCAACCATAAAAAACACATTTTACCGACCAGCAACCATATACTTGAGCCTTTCGATACCCAACCAAATTTCCACCTTCATGCCTACTACCCAAAAACGCTGAATCCCCAACTATCGTTTCACAGAATGGCCATACTTTCCCCATTTCATATGCCATTGGTTATTAAAAATCAGTGCACCTTTCCTATCTGTATTGTTAAATATGTTTATCTTACTGCAATTTATATCGTTATTTGAATAATTCCATTGCTCCTGCCAATTCGCATGGATTGTAGATTTGCATCAACGCAATAACGATATATTTGATTTGTTCCAATAAGCTGAAGAAGTAACGAATAGTTAAGTAATTTTAAGAATTTTGAAATTCATTCAATTCACTAACATGGCTCGTTAAATTCTTATCAAGTTCTGTGAAGCCCAAGAAATGTCACGTTAAAGCGTTTTCTCTAAACTATAACCCCTGGAAATTGGCAGCGAAAATTAAATTCTAATTAATTTAACCTGCAGTAAGTTTAGATATATTTTACAATACAGACTGGAAAGAAGTGAAGATGAGACTTGAATATCTTCCAACAATTGTTACATCCCGAAGAAATTACACTCGAGTTAATCAATATCACACTTACTTGTCTTCACACCATCAGCACATATTTGTCCTCTTCATTATCGATGTTGGACAATAGCTAGACCGAAACAAGAAAGTCAGTGAAGCCACCTATTTGAACATAAAGGAAGGTTACAATGAATTTCAAGTACATGGTCCAAGTTTCCATTGTCTTCTGACATCTCCGTCTCCTTACATACAGGCCCTTGCCGCCATCTCCTGGGTTAGCCTTCTCCTACCGTCATACAATGAATTTACTAAATAAAGTATTCTCCCAAATGCTAAACACAAAAATATCAGTTTGCTCCATTCCTAACCTTAAATACAAGACGCCGGTAACCTTCTGAAACTGCTCCATTGTAGTAACTTTGCGGTCACATAGCCTAAGCGAGCGTAGTTTACTAACAATTGATAGATAGTTGGATTAGCAATCGAAAAGTCTTGGGATGATTCTAACGTCCGTTCATCTGACAGATTTCTCAGTTACACCTGGCAAAACTGGAATGTCACAGCTATGGACAAACGTAGTGACAATATTGTGACGTGAAATTCCCTGAATTTTCCAGGTTTGCTACGATAACATTTTCTTGTTATTCCCTGAGAAAATGTAAGTAATACGCATATACATTCTTAGTATAGCGGAAAATATAAGTAATACGCAATCACATTGCTATTAATCCTTCCGCCACCCAATCCAAGCATGTTGCATATTATTTGTATTTCACAAGCAAAAAATCTTTAAAACAGAGGAATTTAACACATTGAAAAAATCCGTTTAGCAATCGGAATGTAACTGAAAACCTCCTCATTGCCGGGGTGTGTTCTTACCAACTCTCGAAAGGTCTACCTCATGGTTTTCCCTGAGTTTCCCTCATAAATTGAAGATTTCCCTGAGTATTCCATATTTAGAAAATTCCGTTATTATTCCAGGTTTTGCATTGTGCTAGGTACCCTGAGTGATGCATATCAATAAGACTTTTCTTCGCTCAGACATTAATATCGTTGCCTGCAACAGATAAGCATAATTACATGACACAGTTGTGTGGAAAATATTGAACTGATAAGTACCGAAGCAAGGTTGACATATAAAACATCCTGCGGCACAAATAATATGTCCAAAAGGCGCACACATGTGCATATAATCCTCGTTGTATTCCACAGATAGATCGCTGTCCAATGGGACTTATTAATGCTAATTCTAATTTATATTGGTAGATCTTGGAAGCTGAAGGAACACATCTCTATCTGACTGAGCGTCAGGTGACAACAGGCTACAAATAAATTCAATTAAATTTGAATGGACAGTAAAAATACAAGAAAGAAATAACAAGAAAAGTTGTGAAATAATAATAATAGAATTATTAACAAAGGAGCAAACCTCAATATCAACGGGTCATGTTAACGCAGGGACCAGGGCTCCCCAGTTTTGAGAATGTCATGCCAGCTAGTTCTAGCAAACACTCTGAACATTAAGACCATAAATTTTGAGCCATTACTTCTGTTTTGCTCTAAATATTAAAAACAACAATATTTTCCTTCGCTTTTAGCACTTGCCAATAATTCAGCATTATTATTGGGATAGTGACAATTCGTTAAGTGGATGAGGCAACTAAAAGCTCTGATATATATAAATGTTCATGTGGGGAGTGTGCAAGGGGGTACGGAGCGACCGAAGGGAGCTGGGCGGGGTAAGCCAAGGGACCGCAGCCCCCGGTTAGCGGTTTGCATATGCAAAAGTGCTCTTAGTACGAAGGGTTTAGGCACTATTTTTTTTTCGATTTTTCACATATTTTAGTGTCTTTCATGGCTATAAGAAGCAAAACATGGCATGCTGAGAAGTTCCGAGTACTCTATGGCAAAAGCAGCTAACGTAAGGAATTACCCTGCACCAGGTTCCGGCCATATTAGTTTCAAATGGTTGTAGCTCCGAATGTGTTGGTCCCTTTTTGCAAAATGTACAGGAGGAATGAGATATTTGTGTGACTTGGAATCACACGATTAGCATTAAAGGATGTGAAAGTAAGACGTAAGTGTGTTTGTAAGTGTGTGTTACTATTATTGTGAAATGGGAACTATATCCTTGCGGATTAGGGTGAAGGGTGCGTGTGAGTGATGTGCATCGTGGATAACTAAAAGAACGAACCTGACTTTGTCCAACCCATCGTCGCTTGCTCGAGATATTGTTCGTGTTTTGTGGCAAAATACGTGCAATTCTTTATACGAAGAGCCACATTTAGTATTCTTCTGCACGACACCATCTTGATAAAATAGAGTGCTTATTTAACAAAATAATTATAATCAAGGTTTGCCAAAAAAACTTTTTTATTCATAAAACCCAAAAAACTATTTTTTTTGGTTTAAACTAGGTTTATTTAGTTTAAATATTTTGCTTTTTATTTTTATTAAACATGGATCGAAATAAGTTTGTTTCTTCTTAATGTCCTTAAGCAGCAGTGGGAAAATAAAGAACGGGACTTACAGCTTAAAGTGGGATCCGAAGCACTATTCGGTTTGCACCTAAGAGAAATTGTCCTCTGCATGATGTTCATTCCATGTAAAATCGACGAACACGAGTTGCTCGACCATTTTGTTTTTCTTTATATTTATACCATAGATATCCCTGTTAGTAATTAGCACAAAACATTTTTTATTATCAGCAGCCATTTTAGATATTAGGTTTACTTTTCTTGACTGCGGCGGGTCAAAATAGGGGTTTTCAATGGTTTTCGATACGAAATTTGAAATGGAGACTTCAGGGCCTTACTTACTAGCAATAGTTTTTTAACCATTTAAGGTGATTTGGAGTTGAAACAACAAGTTACATTCTTTTATGTAAGAACTATGACTAGTACAGTTTTCAGAAATGTGGAAAGGAAGTTTTGTATTTGGCGCCCTTCCTAGCACTTTTTGTCCTGAAATATTAGAAAAGTTGAAATTTCAATGCTTTCAAGATCAAAATTTCCGAAAAGGGGGCCAGATAGAAAATTATTGTTTCTGCCCAACAATCCTTCTACTAATACTGTATAGGATTAACGCCATAAATGACCTCAAGATAAATTTTGTATGCTTATATATATTATTTTATTTTAGCAGTCGCGTATCAATGATAAAAGTCTCCTATCTGGATCTGCCGCTGAAAGAGAACTTTAGAAACATGTTTGTGTCCTCTGTGCATCTAAAATATTCAGTTATGCATATCCCTTTTGTTTTTTAGCTGAAAGGTTAATTACAATAATCACAGTGTTGACGCCCTTTCATGCTTATCGGTACACATTTAGCATTGATATGCGACTGCTGAAATAAAATAAAATAAATGAACATAGAGAACTCAAATTGACTTCATTTATGTCGTATGTCCGATTTCCTAATTATTACCAGTTTAGCTCATTTGTTGAGATCTATAACTTCTGTATTAATTCGAACCACAAACTGAAACTTACTGGTTTTGTACAGTATTGGAGAAGAACTATTGGCCAATAACAATAATTTTCCATCTGCTCCCCCTTTTAGGAAATTTGACCTTGAAAATCACGAAATTCCAATTTTCTGACCTTTGAAACCGGAAAATGTTAGGAAGAGTGCCAAATGCAAACTTTCTTCGTACATCTCTTAAAACTGTACTATGTATAGTTCTTGGATAAAAAAAAATCAACTTGTTGTTTCAACTCCAAGTCACCTTAAATGGTTCATAAAAACTATGATTTTGCTCATGAGTAAGGCCAAATTATGAGCCCTTAAAGTCTAGATTTCAAAAATATTTTCAAAAATTTAAAACAACTTCTAAAAGCATAACATATATTATTTCAACGAGTGAGAACGAGAACTTTATATCTTTAATGGGAAGACAGCAGTGGCTTTTTTCTAAACCCTTGTAAACCACTATTTTTGCCTGCCGCCGTCAAGAAAATTAAGCCGAACTTCAAAATCTCTGCTTATAAAAATAAAATAGTTTTGGGCTATCTATGGTGCACGTATGAAGAGAAATCCAAAACGTTCGAGCAACCATTTGCATAGAAATTGGTCGATTTCACGTGGAATGACCCATGGACAATTTCAAAACACTACAGAGTAAAGATCTAATTTAGTCCAAGCTAGTTCACTGCGTCAGAAATACGTAGACTTAAATTGTATATCATTAAAAGTAGTGAATATAGTAACATTTTTTTAGTACACTCTGGTTCTGAATCATCCATACATATAAGTACAGAAAATACATTTCATTTCAATAAATCGTTTTATACGAAAAAATCATTGTACGAAATTATGGTGTATTTTATCAATACTAAACATTATTAGAACAAAAGATTTTTAAATTTTTTGCTTTGATTTAAATTGCGTACGTCACTGGATGCAGTCAATAGATTTTATCAATTTCTATCACTGTCATTTTCACATGAACTTAACCTCGTTATTTCCCATCTGATAATTGTGTCACAAAGCATATATGACAGTGTATCATATTGCATTATATACAAAAATTCTCGAAAATGGACTTATTCCCTTTATTTCTTCAACCCTTCATACTGTATCTCATGCTTATGTTTGTTAGTACTCGGGCGATTCATTCTGAAATTCCTCCATTGTCTGTGATCGGTGTCTTCAGTTTTTTTATTAAATTATAAATCCTACGCCTGTTGGTTTCGCATTTTCTCTTCCTTTGAAGTAGAACGTGTGCCCTGACTGTAGTCTAAACTATAGGGCCACGGTGGCTCAATTGGTAAAGAACTCACTTCTGGTGCTAGGGGTCGTCGGATTGATCTCTGCTCATGCCATGTGAGCTTTGTGGTGGACAAACACCGTGTGCGTGTGTGCGTGTATTTATCTGGGTTTTCTCGTTTCCTCCCACTTTCTTTATTCCACCATCTCATCCCATCATCATCCATACGGCCTGAGCCATAATTGCCTAATGCCTAAAAGCCTTAAAATACATTCATATAGTCCCAACTGTTCTTCACCTTCCTCCACATTTCTGATCGTCCTCTTATGTCCCACTTAAGTTCTTCTTAAGTTCTAATATATGGTGTGAATCTGATTTTCCTGAATTTGTCCTATCGTGGACTAAATTTCTGGCGGCGTAAATGGGATGGGCACCATAGGCGAAAATATAAGGTTCGTTTTGCTATAGCTTTGCTACCAATGCAGATAAATAAATGCAGTGGGTCTAAAAAAATAAAAGATAAAGTTCTGCACTTTTGAAGTAAATTTTCATTAACATTTTAGGAGCTTCTAAGTACGTATAAAAATACGATGAAAACCCTGGAGCAATATAGCCATATATCACAATCAGTGATTCTGCCAGCTTACCCTGTATGTGTACCACCCCCAAATTCTCAAGAACACCCCCACTTAAGATTTGTTACTTTCAAAAGTACATAGAAATCGTCCATAACTCCATTTACAACCTGCCAATGTTGACTTTACACAATCAAACTGAAAATCCTAGCGGATTCCCTACCCACATTCGGAGATTTAGAAATCTCATTTCGATGGTTTGTTATTAATTTTCATATTTACGTAGCTCGCGAGTCGTGGTATCGTCTAGGCGCGTAGGAACAAACATTTTGTTGGGGGGTGAGGCAAATCCTCCTTTCTTTACGCATGATGGTACAAGTAAGGAAACATCTTCGGAGAACCTAATTGCCCAGAGGACGGGATGCGGCTGACAACGGCAGCGGTCAGTCCTGCATGAAAGCAGAGGGTCAAAATGCCCGGATTTGAACTTTAGACTGCCAAGACACCGACATGGCAACTCAAACGGACCTATATGTGGTTACTCTCAACTGTCAGTCACTTGTAGGAGAGGACAAACTAGAAGAATTGCAGAATGAACTTAAGACGATTAAGTGGGACATCATAGGACTTTCAGAAGTGTGGAGGAAGAATTAAGAACAGTTTGAACTAACGGCAGGGCACACGTTCTACTTCAAATGAACAGAAAATGGAAACCCCACAGGCGTTGGCTTTATAATTAATAATGACCTGGACACGTATCACAGAATTTGAAGGAATTTCAGATAGAATCGCACGAGTAGTAATAAAAATAAACAAGAGATACAGTATGGAAATTATACAAGTGTATTTTCCAACAACCTAACACACGGATGAGGAAGTCGAAGACCTATACGAGGGATACAGAAGATTTTGGATAGTAGCAAATCGCATTACAAAATTAGAATGGGAGATTTAAATGCCAAAGTAGGAACCAAGCACAGCAGTGACAAGAAAGTGGGAAACTTTGGATTTAGCAAAAGAAACCAGAGAGGAGAGAAGTTAGTGGCATTCTCAGAAGCAAACATACTGTTCATTTCCAATATATTTTTCAAGAAACCGCCAAAAAGAAAGTGGATATGGAAAGGACCAAATGCGAGCAAAAACAGAATAGACGGCGTTCTATCGAATAACAGGGAACTTCTGCAAGACGTGTCTGTTTGAACAGTTTCAAAGTCTCGAGTGATCATAGGATATTGAGATGTAAGCTGAAACTAAACACTAGACTTGAGAGAAAGAAGCTTATCAGAGGAAAACCGCCAGTTTTAGATCTGGAAAATCTAGGAAAAGACAGACAGAAAATCGAGATAGAACTAAGCAGCAGATTCAGTGCCTTGGAATAGTTAGAGCATGAAGACATCGGTAGCAGGAATAAAATGCTTATTGAGATAATAAGAGAAACAGCCAAGGATATAGTGGGCACCAGAAAGAAAAATGAGAGCAAGATCTCAGAAGAACTTATACCCTTGATGAAGAAAGGAAGGGAAATGAAAGAGGAGGAATGGAAACTCAGAAGAAAGTGATATAGAAGTCCCAGAAGTAATGAAAGAAGTGAATAAAGTGCTTCGAGAGATGAAGAACGGAAAATCGCCAGGAGAAGATGGACTCACAGCAGAGATGTTTAAATGGGGAAGTTAAAAAATCAAAGAGGAACTTGCTAAATTATTCTCGATGTGCCTAGGGAAGAGAGGAATACCGTCAAGTTGGAATAATACTGTTATCATCTTGTTGCACAAAAAAGGGGACAAAGAACGCGTGGAAAACTACAGACCAATTAGTTTACTGTCAGTTCTATATACAATGTTCACCAAGGTTATGTTGAATCGTAATGAACTAGACTTAGATTTTAACCAGGGAAGGGAACAAGCCGCATTTCGTCGTGGAATTAGCACAATGGACCACATACAAACATTGAATAAAGTTATGGAAAGGACTAATTAATATGAACTTCCACTATGTTTGGGATTCATACATTTTTCAAAATGCTTTCGATTCGTTCTCCTTGGCAGCAGTACTTAAATCACTTGAACATCAAGGCATCGAAAGTGCATACATCAAGTTACTGCGAAACATTTACTGTACTGCCACATCTATCATGAGACTACATCAAGAAAGTGAAAAAAATAAAGTTGAAATGGGGTAAGGCAAGGAGATTCAATTTCTCCAAAACTATTTTGTGTTGTCCTGGACAGATCGTTCCAAAATTTAAACTGGGATTAAGTGGGAATACAATTTATTGGCGAATATCTTCATCACCTACGGTTCACTGATGATATAGTTATGTTTGTTTCAAATGCAGAAGAACTACAAACCAGAATGGAAGAACTGAGTAATGAGAGTTCGAAAATAGGCCTTAAAATGAACTTAAGTAAAACAAAAGTAATGTACAATCAACATGCTGCAATGAAGGAAGTACATATTAACGGAGAGCCAATAGGCATAGTGGATGAGTATGTTTACCTAGGCCACTTCAATAGACTGATGAAATAAATAGCATATGTAAAATTGCGTGGATTTCGTTTGGAAGACTGCACTTTATTTTTAAAAGTAAACTACCAATGTGTCTGAAGCGTAAAGTTTATAATCAATGTGTCTTACCTGTGATGATATACGACTACGAAACTTGGACATTGTATACGCAAACAACTTAAATATTGAGAGTCACACAAAGAGCAATGGAGGGATGTATGCTAGGAATAATCAGGAGGGACAGGAAGACAAATTAATGGATTCGCGCACAAACAAAGGTAGAGGATGTAATCAAGACTGCGAAGAAGATGAAGTGGAGATAGGCCGGTCGCACA